>LAPY01001184.1:99184-114797 GCA_000970635.1 Eragrostis tef
GTGGGGGGGGGGGTTGCAGTTGTTACATTTTGGCTCAGATTAAAATCAAGGCATAATACATGGTGAAGAGAAATGAGAGAAGTATAAGGTAAATTTCATTACTTGATAGGCCACAAAAGTTTCAGCTTAGATATTTGCATAAGGTTTGATGAAGTTTGCCTTTGTTTGACAAAATTAATTTGGAAAAGAATTGCTAAATTTTTCAGTTGAAAAGGTGTTATAATGTTGATTCTAAAAAAAGTGTTATAGTGATAATTTTGAACATCCATTTTTAAATCCTAGCGATGCCACTGGTGAACAAGGGATAACAGCTTGTGCCTTAGTCCGGCTTGTAGATAAGGGTTAGGCCGGAGTATACAGGAAAACTAAGGCACCCTATGCATTCATGTGATACTCGGCCCGGCTTTATCAACTCTCTTGTGAAATCCATGGCTCCAAATAAGCGTGACACATACAACACGGATGAGAGGAACCTATATCGTACATCGTGCTCACTGACAAGTACGGAGTAAGAGGAACCGGTTCCACGGCACGGCAGTCGCGGCCTGGCCGTGCCGCCACCGCTTGTCAGCTCGATCGTACGGGAAGAAGCATTCACTTGTCATCACCATCACGAGCAGCCAGTGGCAGCACGTACACCTCTCAGAGCGCCGGTCATGGTTACTCTAAAAAGTCGTACACGTACTAATTATCCTTTCCCTTTCTGTTCTTATCATCTGTTCCCATATCTAGACGTTTTCTTAGAAATCCCACGGTCACCTCACGAAGATAACACCCTCTCCTCCCTCGCTTAAGAATGACGTGTCCGGGCTGTTAGCCAATCGTGAGTCGACAGATCACCTCCCGGTACAGGGCCCAAGACAGGGACGGCCGACTAGGACGGTCTAAAGAAGCATTAAAACGTCTCCCACTTGCATGCAAGGAAATACATGCATGCATATGCGTGTTGATAATCTGAGCGAAAGGAGAAAATGGTGATGCTGCCCCCCAGAAATAGCACGCGGACGGAAGTCGCCGTGATCCGGATGCCGAAAACCTGAGACGCCACAGTGCCAATTCGATCCGTCCGATTGTGTACCTAGGCCGGTGGTCAAGCGTACGATTAGTACCACCCCCTGCTCCAGATGGGCCAAGCGGCACCAGGAAGGGGGAGAGGCCGTGCGTGGGGCCCACATGGCAGGCTGGGTCCCTCCTGATCTGAAATCTCGCGTGTGGTTGGTGTGCACGACAAGTGGGCCGAGCGTAAAAAATGGAGGCAGCAAGCACGCCCTGGGGATTGGCTTGAGTCGCCCGTCTGCGACGCCATGGCTCGTACGGCATCGTCCAGCTCCAGGATCAGAGCGGGCCCCCTCCAGGTTCATCGCCCCACCGCCCGCAGCATCAACCGTCCAGCCACGGGTTTCAAAACCTAACTTTTGGTTCCGATGAATTTCGCTGCTACTATCTCAAAGCGTACTCGAGCAACTAGAGCAATTTGGCTGATCTCAAAGCGTACTCGAGTAACTACGGCGAGTTGAGCGCGACACGAGTCTAGCCAGCTAGGCCTTCGCCATTCAAAAGTGTGGCGCTCACGTCCCCGGGACCGCCTGCCCAGCGTCGTCGCGTTTTTTATGGCACGGCGACGTACGGGCGGCCGGCCGGCCGGCGGCGGGGCCCCCACAGCGCATACTGGAAACGGAAACCTGTGACCTCTGATGGCTGCTGCCTGGATATACATACACCGTGTATGATACACGACGGGTGCGTGTGTTTCATGTGCCCCTGTACTTGCTCTCGCCCATCCCGTCTCCTTGACGTCGACGTCCCAACAACCAGTCGTGAAAAACACCTAGTACTAGTTGTGTCCATACGCAACATTATAAATGGTAAAAGAACGACTAACCACACGAACAGAGGTGTTACTAATCAAGCGGCTCAAGCCAGAGATGTAACCATAAGTGCCTCTCCAATCAGGCGCGCTACAGTTTCTACTGTTGACACTTCAATCCATCACGGCAGCCAAAGGAGATCCAGCTCAAGATTTCGGAAAAGAAGCACGCGCCATGATACATGGTCACATGATTTCCGATGAGGTAGGAGTATTTCTAGAACGGCATGAGGGAAACAGTGGCAATGGAAAAGGAAACGAAATAAACTAATGAACGTTTCAAATCGATCAACAACATTATGGCAGGCATCAGATCTTTGCGTGGAGAGATAAGGAAATAAAGGCTCGAGAAATGCTTGTTTATTTTGTGGCTGTAGAGATAGCGGCGGATGTATCCTCTCGGCTGTAGCACCGCACAGTGGACATGTTGCAACAACGACCGTTTCAGAAGCACGGTAGTCTACCTTAATTGATTCCCATTAAAGCAAAGTCGTCTTCTCGTGCCAGTTGAATTGTAGGTAGTACCAGTTACGAAACGAGGGTGCGCACATGCAGATTACCCCGCCGAACAATCTAAACCTGCAGCAAGCAAAGCCTTGAGCAAGCATAGCTAATTGACCCAAAAAGCCTAGGCGTGCGCTACGAGGAATGGATTTCGTTCTGAAAAGTTTGCGTGCAGAACCACCAGGAACGCACCAATCATTGGGAGATTGAACGGCATAATTATGCCCGGAAGACCACACTTCAAGCAAGACCGATTTAGAATGAAGTACTATGTATAGTAATGGCCACGAAGACAACAATTTCATCCATCTGGGCAGAAATATGGTCAGGGTTCAAGCTTACGTAGTCGTAAGCTAGAAGCAAAGTCAAGCTTCTTCAGTTAAACTACTACTAATACGGAGTGCTATATATATACCGTTAAACCCCTATACAATACATGCTGAACTATTGTTGCTTGGTGTAATATATCAAAATTCCACAACTTTTATGGCAAATGGAGGCTGCTTTCAAACGTGAACCCAATTGTGTGGATGCCAACAGAGACAGCCAGATAAACATGAATCTATCGACAACAAAACAAAGACAAGATAGTAGAAAGACAAGCAACATGACAGCCCGAAACAGTCTCGAAAAGACAGCTGCAAGTGAGACCAATTCCAGTAGGTCCATCCAAAAATATTTTGAAAATTCCAGTAGGTCCCAGGCAGGAGTCCAATGGAAATACGGGCAGAATACACTACCCACACCCATCCTCGCGTCAACAGGGACCAAAACGAGAGAGATGCGAAAACATAAAAACTGAAGTTCTCAATCGAGTAACAAAACAGAGAAAACAAGGGGAAAAAAAATCACAGCTACCCGTTCCGTGCTTGACCCGATCTGGTAAACCTCAGACCACGCCATTCGCTGGTGGATCCTCGTATTCCCTTCCTTCCGAGTCCGGAAAGCGGCCACCGGCTACTTCCGGTGAAGCTACGACAACGACCTGCTGCAATTATTCGTGTCCGTGGCATGGACCAATGGCGAGAGGCCGCAAGCGCGGGGCCCACCGTACTTGTGTTTTTTAATGATTCCTCCTCTCTCCTCGTCCTCGTCACCTACGTGTGGACAGGTTGGCCCGATCCGGAACGTGCGGGCGTTAAGTCAATAAACTGTTTGCTTCTACCATCTTCTTCCACCCCTCGGTGAGACAGTGACGCTCCTCACTACTACTACCGCAAACTTTTACCGCCCCCGCAGACCGTTCGCATCTAAACGCGATGACCAGGGGGCTTACTAGGTTGACAATGGGGAGCACTACATAATTTGTTTTTGGAACTCATTGCCCTAACAAGCCTCCTAGTTTTACTGCCTTACTTTTGATTTGATGATTCTCTAAGCAGGAAACATTTTGAAGTGCTTCAATAATTGAAATAGCAGAACAGAGTTTCAGTTATACTCCAACGATCACAAAAACTTAATTTAGACGCTTGCAGGTTTGCATCTAGAATGTCCAGATTCAACTCCCTTGATCAAATGAAATGTTTTAAACTATGTCCATAGTCATCAGGAACCTCGATCATTCGCGAAAACCAATAAATACCCAGCTAACCAACGCAAGGGTACAGCAGCACCACTATAAACAAGTGCATATACGGGCTGCAGGTTAGGTTGCATGTTTATCAATTTCTTAACGAATCCTGGGGAAACATGCCTACTTAGAAAAAGGAGGTTAGGGGAGCAGCTCTTACGTTGCGTCCACCTTGCGCTGCCGGTCCCGTGGTCAAATTGGCTCGTTGCCGCAGGGGTTAGCATCTCTGGTGGTACAAGGATTGCTGCAATCTGCAAAGCACGCCAATCTTCTAGGAAGCCGAGGATATTATGGCCTGCAAGTTGCATCCACGCCACGCCGATCAATTCATACGCTACAACTTGTCAAATATAAAACAAAGATGACGGCGAAGAATATGCTGATCGAGTACACGCACAGCTTGCCAAGCCACAACCACACTGTATAAAATATCACAAAAGGGTTGGCAACATGAGACAACGAGCAAGACGAGGCAACGATTAAAAGAATTTCGCGTCCACTTGCCTCTCTTGGGAGCAAGCACCTGCATTTGGAAAACCTAGGAGCTCACACACACGCACAATGGTTTCTGTGGCGCCCATCATTTCCCCCTCTCCCTTCGCTATCTTATCTTACTATATATTTTCTTAACCCAAATTGACGGAGAAGAAAACTTTGACATCGCTTTCGGGTGTTCAACCGCGGCACACGGGTTTGGCCCTTGGGTCGCACCAGGAGGCAGCCAGGGGGGGCAAACTGTGCAATCTGTCGCCGTGGTCCACCACGAGTGATGACAGGTTTACCTATAATAGCCTCGCGATGCAACTTGGCAAGGGACCAACAACCTATGACTGCATGACAGCTAAGCCGCAAGCACTCCAATATCTTACGAGGATCTGCTACTGTACTGTAGCTTGATCTGTGGCGATTGCTATGTCTAATGTTATTGGTGCATGATGAATACCATGATGATGCAGCTTTTACTTACAGGTGTTCGCCGACAACCTAGCTGCAATAACGAATCCTGAATACTAATGTTATTGGTGCATTGACGGATCCTGAATACAAATCAGCTTACTGCTACAAGAAGCTAATATATTCTCCTTTTTTCCCAGCTGTCATGGAGATCATAATCGTTGATTGCGGCGGTCTAGGTACCATGAGCTAGGGAAATGAAATATACTAGGAAAGGTTCACGGAAGAGCACAAGCTTTACAGGTAAATGCATGAGATTGTACAGGAGAGTTCTGGTTGAGGTAGTGACACCGGTATTCGACACACGCTCTATAGTGGAGAAGGCATGATGGCTATCAAGAAAAGAGGAGACACATCAGATCTGATTCCTATCCTCCTTTCACGTCCTATTCACGAGGCACACGCGGCACACTCACACGAACCATTCAAACTGACCCACTCAGTTGAAAATTAGCACTAATCATCACATCATCAAAGAAATTCAAGGTATCAGAAAAGTTTAAAATGAATTAGAATCTATTAGTAGCTAGCCCATTTCATTTAAATTAACCGGTTAATAATTACAAGAGTCCATGCAAAGGAAACCCGATACAAAAGAAGCCCATTATTTACAAAAAAATGTGTACCTATGTGATTTCTGCGAGAATTTGATTTTGCCGTCAGCAGACGTAGATGCAAACAATAGTAACCATAAATGGTAGTGCCGACACAGTAGGATGCAAAGACAAAGGCCAAGTGGGCAGCCACTAGGATGCCTACCCTTTTCGTCCACCAATCAGATTAGATAGGAAGACAACAAATCGAAGAGGGGAAACAACGCTTTTGAAATAGCCCCCACACAACAAATCAATACTTATGTCCCTAGCTTACTTTACAACCCAAAATAAACAGCTGACTAATTGATGCCACTTGCTCAACCAATCAGAAGGTTATGCGGGTTTGATGGCTTGTTTGAGGATATTATGGTTTGTATGTCACTTCATCATGTCCATCCGGAAATAATTTTCAGTAGTTAATTCTAGATACTTTTCTAGGAATTACTAATAAAACCAATAGAGAAGACACTTAGAAACAACCATGTAACGATACATTATTGGAAAGGTGCTATTGCATGTACTTTAGTAGCCATATATACTTGTCGAAAATAGTAGGTATGCTTAAATGCACAGTTGGTGATTAAATAAAGAGGATACCTTCAACTGGGAGGGCAACATTGTGGTGCAACAAAGGCACTTGCTTAGGCAATCAGGTTACTGGGTTGCAACTTGCAGATGATCTCCTTTCTAGCATGGTGGAGGAGGTCCCTGGTTGCACAGATACAACCTGCCCAGAGCTATCAACAGGACCGCACGGATAAGGTAAGGGAAGCAGCTGGGAGATGCAACTGATGAATCATGCATGTGTGTACTTGTAACACCTACTCTTGTGGAAAAAGGAGTTACCTATGGATGGTCCTAGCTCCTCTTCAACAACCCAATCTAATTGGTTCACATTTCGCTCTCAGACACATGTTAGCTAGGCTCTCAGCCTCCTCGCAAACCTTGGACCCTGCAACCAATAGCCAATGCTGGGCTGCCAAACAGGTAGACACCATTGTTTGACCCCTACTCTCCTAGGTTACAAACTGGGTAACGCTTTTCCTTTATCCTTTTGTACCATCATACTATGTTTAGGTCTCGGACGAAAGCAAGCCAACTGTACCAGCTTAAAGGTAAAGTGATTAAGCTGACTCATCACAGAACCAATTAACCTAAGTGCAGGATGGGGGCCACGCCCAGTTATTTAAAAGTTTAAACTGCATGACCCCAGTGTTTTCGATTAGACAACGCACCACTAAATGAATCTGCTTCCACATGAGCAAAGGTTTCTAGACATAACCCAGTCTTTGTGCCATCTAATGTTCTTTAGATGCCCTACTAAAGCCTATGCCCTCAAATAGCAGCGACAAGGGTTATTATTCATATACCAAATCACCAAATGTGGAAACGCACTAGCACATATAGTGAGCATGTGAAGAACAAGTTGTTCGGTCCTTGCAATATCAGGTGCAAATTATTTCTCGGTACTGTGCATGACCCATCAACCCCATGCTCAAACTTGGTGCTTCTAGATGCACCACTTTTGTCCAATTAGATAAATTCTTACAAAAGTGATCCTAATAGCATTCCATCAAAATCAGACCAAAAGGAAGCATTGGAATTTTAGTAAAATTGCCAGGCAATCAACACCCCGTAAAGTGATTCTTCCTGTCTACTCAAGACAGTTCAGTTGCTTCGCCTCAATTAGTTCCCCTAGAACCTAGTTCGTTTCTGTAACCTCCCCAAAGCAAACACTATGTGATACGTAAAACGCTAATCTCCAGCATACGCTAGCTTATTAGAGGCACAATGTGCAAAAAAGTTTCCCATATGAACTGTTTTCTTTTCAGATGATTAGTTAGGATGCCCACTCCAGATGAGAAGGGAGAACAGATGAGACGATCAACTCCTGGGTTGAAATAAACAAAAGCTAGGGATTCAAACAATTCATTAGATTTGGTGATAGTTGAGGATTTTATTAGGGAAAGGAGCCCACAAGGTGGCTTCTGCGGGCTTTGCCACTATTCTTTTCTATGGGTGGCAAACAGAAAGGGGGATAATGTGGCGCACACACCATACGAGGTTATAAAGGTATAAAAAATGGTATCCCAAGACGTGGAGGATTGATATCCGTTCTTAGAAAGTCCACTACTACTACCAGATAAAACAGGTCAGTGTAATATTAAATGTCCGGTCACGGATTATATAAGATTACATACTTTATTATTTTTTACAAAAATGGACCAGGCAGAGAGTCAAGCATATGAAACACAGAGAGTAAAATTTTCTTCAATCAAGATAATTCAAAGCTCATTAGTTAACCTGTGGTACCTTGAACTAATTCTAGGAGTGACAACAGTAGCACTAAAGATGGAATATAATAACTTACAGAATAAATATGTTAGTCAGCAAAATCAACTATTGCTTTCACCTTCTACAATAAGTACACAAACTAAATTAAGGTGGTCTAGTGCATGGTTGTCATTTTTTCTCTAGCGTTGAGCATCGCATGATGGTTTACTAGCATTTTTATAATTAATGAATATCTTATAAAAGCCATCTGAAGTGTTGAACTGGTCACTCGTAGGTATCATCTCCCTATCATCCAAAGAAAAGTGTTTTGTTTCACAAATATTGTTCAGCTTAAGATTTTGGAGGCAAATTCATCATTTCATTTAGTTGGAAAGCATTTGCAATCGTATTCATAGTATATGCACATATAGATATTGACACACCCTTGTCAGAATGTATTTGTGTCCTCGAGCCTTAATGCAAAGAGGGTGCAGGTATCCACGATTCTTTCTCTTTCTCCCCATCGCAACAGTGTGAGTAAGCTTTCTAAATAACATTTAAGACCAAGGCGTTGTCTGATACGTCCCTTGAGAATATCAATTTATCTTGTTCAAGCTATAATAAAACAATAAATATATTTGGGACGAAGTGTAACCTGCAGGGATACCAGCTCTTCATGTCATCCCTGAAGAAAACCACTCATCTATTCGAACACGAGCCTTATATAAAGATGAAAATCTGCAAAATAAAAGGTCAGAAATAAGTTTGTTCACAAAGAATGATCTTTTTAGATAAATTAAGAATTGCGAGAGGGCAGAATCATAAGAACAAAGGTTGAAATAATTGTCAATTTTTATGCAGAATAAAGTAGACAGCAGCAGCAGTACCCTCTCACTAACAGAACAACAGAACAGAGTAACCATGACATCCACTACCACGTCTATTAAGTTTGACCCCATGCAGGTAAATCTTTATACTATACAGTTTCAAGTGCAAACTAAAGAACCAGATCATCACAGAAGTTAACCATGTTGCTACCTACCTCTGACTCTTGCAATGAAAGAAAACAGCTAAGTTGGAGATATTTAAGAATGATAACTTATTTTTAATTGTTTATCAATAAGCACATACAGAACAATTATAATTGCATATTCATCTGAATAAATAGACACTTCAGTGCTGAAAGTTAGAAAGACAAGGAACTCAACAAAATAACCCAACCAGCGAGAGCCCATGTGCAACTATTGTGCGTTTGCTATCAGTTTTCTGCCTGTGACAGTAGGACATGCCTGACAGACCGTGGACCCAGCCTTCAATGCTTCTGAACATCCCGGTTATCCTCATTTGCTCATCACAAAACCTTATGTTCGAAAACTCATACAAGATTGCTCCAACCAAACACTTGCAAAACCACCTTTAAGCACTTTTATAGATGGAATAATAGCTCAATTTCTCATCTTTTACAAGGTACATATGCAAGACTACTCATGAACTTGAAGGAAAGCACACCAAAAACAGGGAGCACAGGATTACACCTATCGAGTTGTAGATATAGTAGCAGTCAAACTTTTATCGAGCCAGAATATTTTTCCCTGGAGGAGATATATCTGTGTTAGAAGGACTAACAACAGGAGGTTTCAAAGTTTAAAGCTCATTTTCTGCAAATCATATAGATTGTACCTTGACAACGAATTGAGGCTATGTCAGGACCTGTCACATCAATGCCTTCATCACTTAGTAATGTAATACCTGATGACTCAACATTGAATGGAAATGCTACTGCTGGAGACATAGGTGATTTTGCCACTTTGATGAACCTGTGGCCTGCAGAGAATGCATTTTACAGTTACTTGAGCTAGAATTAGACAAGGATGGAAGTGAAACTGCTAATTGGTTGTACAACCCAAAGGGACGGAGGCAAAGCATAATACGAATACTGGAATATTTTAGTGAGCATATGTGCATATTACATGCCTTTGTTAATTGATGTGAAGTATCAGATTAAGCTTCAAAAATGGTTCAAAATTTCTTTCAGAGCTAGTGGCTATGTATATTCATGTCCTACCATACACGATTGACATCAATTTGCCATATTATGATGCAGTATGTTCCACTCAATTTCAACATCTACCGTAGTATATTTTTTCTAGATAAAAAACCAATGCATTTTTAAAGTTCCTACATATCATTCCGGTAATATTTATTTCTTTACTTGAACAATATTAGTCTATTATAGATCTGTCATTTTAGTAAACAATAAATGACAGATCAAAACTCAAATGCAGGTAAGTTCTAAGAAAAAAAATAACATGGTAAAGAATAACCATAAGTAGACAATATTGACAGTCAAAGGTTTTTTTTTTTAGGGCTATTGACAATCAAAGTATGTAGATATGGAGCATATCAAACTGGTTGAAACAAAGATGAAGATCCCAGCGTTCTTATTATCTAAATAGGTACCGTTACACCACAATCAGTCAATGACTCAATGGTGAATGAAAAAGAGCACACAGGTTCCCTTTTGTAATTAGATAAAAATCAAGACAAACCTGAATGAGACTCAAAGACTAGACGAATAGTAACAGCATGAGCCCACTGGACGCCTAGAGCAGCAACAAGATGAGAATCAAACCTTTCGGCACAATTGGTATCATCCTTCCCATCAACTGCAGATGATTTGTAGAAGTGCTTTAGTCCAGTTCAAAAACAAACTGCACAAAACATTGTTTTTATCAGAGGGAAGTCCAAACCTTCAAACGAAAAATGGTGACCATCATCATTACTTTGACTGCGTACTTGGTTTGTAACTACAACTGGAATTCTTGAGAACTCTGCTATAGACCTGTTCAAGTAAAGAAAGAAATAAGAGGAAAGGAAATCAAAGTTATTTTGACAGGATAAATATTCGTAAACTAAAACAATATAGATACAATACTATGAATTCTAAGAGGCTGGAAAACCAACTTAAGAAAAGAAAGGGCCCATCTTAGAGGGTGTTGTCTGCAACCAGCTGTAGCTTTTTCATTCTCCCTGTTGCATACATGATAGAATGGATTAGCTTTCTATCAGCTAATAACATAATTATTTAGCTACTTAATAAAGTAAGAACTTAACCTAATAACAAGATCATACAGGAACCTGAAGTATACTCACATAGTCACATGTCTTGGTATAAAACAAAACACAGACACAGAATAGGAGGTGTGACAGGCCACTACAACTGACTTCACAAGCGCGAAGATACCACAAACACTAGCCCACTACGCCATGGCCCTTGTCTGCTGTAGCAATACCAAATTAAAAACCTAAACTAAAGTGATAGCATTTTAATTAGTTGACTGACATTCAAAGTTTATCTTATTGTTGGATCCTTGGAGGTAATGGTCATAGCATAAAACATACTTCAATTAATTGGATTTTCTAACGATCTGGTTCCAAGGAAAAAAATACTACAAAAAGACAGCGCATCCTGTAAACTATACAACAGGTTATCTATTCTGCAAAAAAGAACTAGACAAAGAATTTGTAGCTTACAATGACGTAAGAGCAGCCATGCTATCAACAAGGAGTAACTTCACATCATGTTGAAGTAGAGACACCTTCATCTGTTCTAAACTGTCAAAAACAAAAAGAGATCCAAACAAATTGGACATTGTATAGATATTGATCTTTCTGTACATAAAGATGAGGGGCATATACTTAAACAACAGGATTCAAACTAGGACTGCAGTCACGGCACTAGATTGGGAAGATCAGATCTGACATGTCCAATGAGGTACTAAAGCCAAATGAAAATTGATATCCTTTCAATCCTTTGTGCCTAATAACTACAATCGTCCTAAAACCATCTTTCCATTACTGATTGATTTGTCGACTGAATAAAGAATGTTTGTTTTAAGTTCATTGATTTCAAGAGCAGCTAACCTCTGGGTGAAATCAGCTAAAGATGTTGGCCTCATCACAAGGATCCTCCCAGCCATCTGCAGAAATAAGGACATAAAACAACAGCCAAGAGTATCGTGGGAACAAAGTACAAACTGAAACACTTCCTAAACTAAGGTTCTCATGCATAAAAGGTGGACTATAGAGGATGAAGTCTGAGAACCTTTTGCGCCAAGCCTTCTTGTCGGAATATTTGAGGAAAGCTACTCTGGCCGATCTCAATCATCCTGCAACGTGTCAATGATATATAATAAGGTTAATTAAAGGTAGTTTTTGAATAAATACTTGAAAGTAGTAAGCAGTAATCAGAAACTTTAGCTACCTCCTTGAAGAGAACTTTGATTCCGTATCAATATACACAACTCGGCCATTTAAACCTCCATAGCATTCCGGTAATGCTGCTAGCAATGCAAGCTTAAGGCAGAACTGCAGTGAGAGCAAAATCATAACTTACAAATTGGTAAACATACAAGGGAGCAAAACAACAGAACCAAACAGTAGACTATACAGTATAACGCTGGACTAGTCAGTTTAAGATGCTTGTGACTCTTTCAAGATGAAACAATATAAAAACATTTGGACCATGAACTAATTTACTTTGGATGGATAAACTCCGTGAATGCCTATGGAATTGCAATGACTAAGTAATTCTCAACGAAAAATTTTCAGTATGAAATTGAAAATTGAGCGGTAGCTTCAGTGAAGTGGTCCAAGGTCACTGGAATCACAACACAGCAAACTGTAATGTGGCAACACATCATCATACATTTATGATACAGAAGTTTCATTTCCTTGCTGTATTGGTGCGTGAGAAATTGCACAGGTAATGCGGTCACCCAGACACATGGCTGGTACTGTGGTACATATTCACAAACACGTGGTGCCCACATAGGTAGCGTAGGCGAACAATTCATATTTTCCCCACAGAAACACTAACACTAAGCGGTGAGGAAATTCAGTGCAAACACCCAAAACCAGGAGGTCACCTGCGTTTTGCCAATGCCTGACGGCCCAACGACCTCAGTGAGCTTCCCCAAGGGAATTCCTCCGCCCAGCGCCTCATCCAACCCGACGAGCGTGGTAGCCAGCCGCCCGCCTCGTCCTAACCTGGCGCGCTCCTCCAGAAGCGCAAGCGCCTGCGCAGGTCGACGCAGCGTAAGCCCAACTCAGACCGAAACCTCAAATCCGGTACGGCGAGAGGAGGGGTGGGGGGTAACGGTGGGAGGGTACCGTCTGGCAGGGAGGGCATGCGACCTCGCTGACGTGGGCAACGGCGGCGCGTGCGGTGGGAAGGCCGGCATCGAGGACGGCCATGAGCTCCACCTCCGGCAGCGACAGCACGTCCTGCTAAAACGCAGGCCCGAGGCGATTGGTCAGAGGAAGTGGGTTTTAGACGGAGATTGGAGGGGAGGGGAGGTGGTGGGATCGGAGTTCACCTTGGCGGTGGTGAGGCGGCGCGCGGTGAGGAGGTGCGCGAGGTGGGGAGGCAGCCGCATCTCCGAGACCGGCCTGTTCGCCATCGCGACCGCCGCGGGAGCTCGAGGAGGAGGACGGGGAATTTGGGATTCGAAATGTTTCGCTTGCGCGCTTCCTCGGCGGCGACGAATTTCCTCGATCCTTTTATGCGGTTGCGCTGTGCTTTGTGGATATTTTCCTCACCATCCGATATACATCCAACGGTTCAGGAAAAATACCATGCGTATCATATTGTATTTTATTCTTTATCACAGTGTAATCTCATTTTTTTAGGTTGAAAGGAAGTTGTTGATAAAAGCCCATATCGAAAGCTCGTCGTGCTCGGCCCATTTATATTGACGAGCCCAGTAACAAGTTGGCAGAATGCAGCCCGGCAACTCACCAATGCCTTCTCTTTTTTTTGTGAGCTTAAAATCACCAATGCTAACAAGCAGCACGAATGGAATTATTATTGCCAGTTTGTCACTCCGTCGTCAGGGATACACAAGTAGAAAAAAAGAAGAAAGAAACTTTTGTAACTCTGGCAGAGGATGAGGTTTTCCTGATCATCACATTCTTCTCAACTTACTGGGACGGAAATGCAGCTGAAGGTGCGCGACAGTTCCTATGTTTGGATAACTTTCAGTTGCCGGAAGCCTCTTTGTGCGAAAAAGGCATGAAAAGAAAAAAGCTGCGTTCCAAAACACTTGAAACTGGTATATGAACTGAAAACGTGCTTATACAGATCCATATTCCTCCTTTTCATTTTGCTCGCTTATTAGTTCAAAAAAACATGATCCCTCTAAATTGTTCTTGCTCAGGCAACTCTGGAGAAACACTTGTATTATAGAAAAAAAATTGGATGCTATATATCTGGAACAACAATGATTCTGGACATAACCTGTATGAACAGTCAGCTGGTCACACACTCGAATGTACACTATTACTGATACAAGGACAAATACATCTGATGGGAAGTGCCAAGTTGGGAGCTCAATTCCTACAGTTTAGGAACTCAAACCGATCCTAGAGCATGTAAAACAGCTTCAGTGCTCGTCTTCCTCATACCATCACCATATCCCGTCAAAAGAATTCAGGGCACCAGCAAAAGATACGCAAGTATGGAATGGTGGTACCGGCGCAGAAGAGGATGGCCTGTTCCATTGTTGCCTCTCTTGACTCTTGAGCTCACTTGTTCCTTTTCTTGGCCTCGCCATACAAAACAACTCCTGCTACTGTAATCCCGTAGCCTAGCATCCCCACAACTGTTACCGGGTTTCTGAATATGAGAATGGAAACAACAACAGCAACCGCGCCTTTCGCATTCCCAAGAACCTGAAAGGAAGAAAGACATCAACAATTTGATTTCCTGCAATGTGTCTCACCAGTCTAAAATTCTCCAAGCTCATGCGATGCAACAGACAGGCTAGTAGTGTGCAGTACAGAGCAATGTAGAAAGAAGGAGCAGGGGATCACCTGAAGAGTCAGTGGGCTGGTGTGCTTGGTAACCAGGAAGTTGGTCAGGTTCACAAAGTAGGCAAGCGAGGAGTTGCAGATGAGTATCCAGATGAAGCTGGGGTCCTCCCGAGCGAGGCTGACCACCACGCCAAGCGCGTCGCGCTCCATGATCAGCGTTGCTGGAACCAGCAGAACGACGGCCACCGGAGCCATGTAGCGGAGGAGATCCATCGAGTTCATCTTCTCCCTGCGCATGAAAAATGGAGAGCGGAGCGAATTGAAGCTTGAATCGATTACAGCATTGACTCATGGATGGAGTGACATTTCTCTTACTCTTCGGATGACAGCAAGATCCCCTGCAGCACCGTCTTGAGCGCCCTCCCCGCGGTCGCGCCCACGCACATGATGAATCCGAAGAGGTGGAAGCTCGGCTCGCCCTGAAGCACAATGTATGAGCAGAGCAACCGTTAGATTCGTGAAAGAGCTCGGCAAAATTTTCAATTTCGCGATGAATTTGTTTGAAAGGGCTGCCGGATTTTGGTGTTTCAAGCTAGTTCTATGCACTAATCGAATCTGCATTGTACAAATCCGGGGAAGACAACCAAAGGCCGAACGAAATGAAGTGACTGGACGGGTTACCCCTGTGGCGATGACAACGCCGGCGACGACGGGCAGGAGCGCGGCGTAGGTGGCGCATGCCTCGGTGCGCGCGGCGACGGCGTAGGCGAGGACGGCGGTGAAGAAGGGCGTGGTGGCGCCGACGGCCTGGTTGAAGGAGACGGGGAGGTAGCGGAGGGAGACGTTCCCGGCGACGACGGAGGCGCAGAAGACGGCGCCGAGGACGGCGACCCGGGCGAGCTGGGCCCGGGAGCGCGCGCCGGCGCGGGTGGAGGAGGCGGCGTGGGCGAGGCAGGAGAGGAGGGCGCAGGCGGACATGTGGCAGGCGGTGAGGAAGACGGGGAAGCGGAAGCCGTAGACGGGGAGGAGGGACTT
>LAPY01001185.1:24811-37171 GCA_000970635.1 Eragrostis tef
GCCTAGCGCGGAGGACGTCACGGCGAACCGGACGGCCGGGTTCGGGCTCACCACCAACATCATCAACGGCGGGATCGAGTGCGGCAAGAGCAACGTCACGCAGGTGGACGACCGGATCGGCTACTTCCGCCGGTACTGCAAGGTCCTCGGCGTCAAGCACGTCGGGCCAAACTTGGACTGTGCTCAACAGAAGCCCTACGGCTCTTCCTAGCTAGATGTGCTGTGTGACCTGTGTGTCCTGTGCGAGTCTCCTTAGGCATGAGTTTGTGTATCTTCAGTTTTATTTACTTTCTAGATGACCAACGACAAATAAAGTAGGGGTTGCTCAAAAGTCGGATTGAACTTCAGTCCAATTGAATTGTGGGAGCAAGCATGACATGGGACAGGTGCGTGTACTTTGAATTTCAGAGTCGCCTACAAGCTCATTGAATTTTGGGTGAGCCTGAATTCTCTTGTGCAAGAACACTCTGCAGTCTGCACTCTTGTGGAATGGCGCTCTCTTATGCAAGAATACTCTGCACCAGAACTTTTGCACAAATCCTATCAAATAGAGAGTGGTCACAAGGCAGAGCCCCAGGACAGCCTACGGCCTCTTTTAAGAGTCTGTTTGGGACGCCCCGATTTTGACCCACTCACGGGATCAAACAGGCCCAAACAAGAGCACAACTCTTTCTTTGGCGCAGCAATACATGTTCGGGATTGATAATAAAGATTCAGTTAGCATAACAAATTTCTATCATGTGCTTATGCCTCACCAATTCTGCTTATAGAAATACGAAGCACACATAAATACCGCCAAGTCATGCAGCTACAAGAGATGTTCAGATATTCCGGTGATATGTGTCCTGTCTAAGACGACAAAACCCACACGATATTCACCTTGAGGCACAGCACATGATTGCCATTCTTACTGTGTTTTAGCTTTCCCAAAATGCTACCAGGTCAGATTGAAGAATCTTTTAACCTCAAAGTTCATAGATAGTATGTAGCGCACATTGACAGAAATAAGTAGCTTCTTAGCTAATAGTATAGATAACATTACAAGAAAGCACCTGCAAGTACCTTCATTTACTGAAATCCACAAAAGTAACTTATTTGCAAACACACATGTAGCACATGCATATCTTGCTGACTACCTGCGCCTTAGATCTCTCTGCAAAATGGAAAAGGAAGAATCGTGAGATTGCGACATGGAACTTTTACTTAAAAAAGAAAAAATACAGTTCCACCATCACGATTCGAAATCTTAACTTCCTAACAGAAAAGTGACTTCTTGAATACAGATATGGACCTAATTTTGTAAACTGCTTCTAGTAAAAGATACGAAGCAACTACAATTTCATTGATAAAAGTGAAGACTTACTCTTGGACCACGGTCTGGAACTTGTGTTGGTCTGCTCCCTGTATTGTCTGCTTGCTGAATCATCTGTGGACTATCATGCTTATAGAATGCCTGCAATGTTCTCACCATGAAAGGGCGGACAATGTTCACTTCCATGGCAGAGAGATTTTTTAGCTGTGGTAATGGGGAGAAAATGTAAGTTACTGTTGGTGTTTAACAGAATCTGAGGAAGCATGAAAGATAGTCGATTCAGTGTCCACGATCCCCATGGTAAGAAAATTACCTTGACAGCATGAGTGCGTCCAGATATAGTCTCTAATCCACTCTCAACTTTGTGGAATCTGACATCTCTGATGTCCTCAATCAAAGATCTCACCTGTGCCGCAATCATTAGTAAGAAGTCAGAACTAACTAGTAGATAGAACAAAACTTGTACTGAGATTATTCAATTATTCAGAAATCACCAAGTATGCATCTGCTATGTCATCACGAGCACTGCAGCAAAAACAAGCCAGAGTTAGGTGTTAAGCTCACAATTACTTATTTCAGAAGAAATAGAGTTAGGCAGTTAATATGGATTCTTACTGATCAAACAGAAGCTTAGATATTTCGATATAGTGGAATGGTAATGGCTGAAATTCTCTGGGTGACTCTCTTTCAGCATCCAATACTTGTGTCAAACGGTCTAGCCAGAAAAGCAAGCAGCATATAAGGAATCAAACTGAAAGAATGCTGTATAGTAAACCAAAATTAAGACTAAAAAATTCTCACAGTTAATTTATACAATACTACAGATAAGGTATGTCTCTGCTGAGATAGCAAGGATGTTTATGCTCTACACATGGTTCAGCAGAAGGAAAAAAGAATCAAGCAAGCTAAAAAATTAATACTGACCAATAGTCATCCAGTCAGGGGTGCGTATGGTACACTTGCCACGCTTCTTGAGCGCCACAGCAAGCCAAAGTGGCACCTTGCTAGGAATTTGTGGGAAAAAGGGCCCAAAATCCCCCTACAGGCAGCAGTGAGTACATCATAGTGTCAGCCATAATGTGACATGTCAAAATGGTGAGAAATGCACAGATGGAAAGAATCGGACGCACGCAGATCATGTTGAGGGCGTCCATGCGGATGTTGGGGACGATGTCGAGAACCTCATCCTCTGCCACGAACTCCACCTGCATATCAAAGAAATGTCACATATTTTGATGGATTCAAACAGCTAGAGGGATCAGATCGGACGGGGGGTTGGTTACCTCGGAAGGTGAGAAGATGGAGAGGTGCGGGTCCGACTGCCCAGCCATGGCCACCCCACCGATTGCACGCCGCCTGAATGTACTGTTGCGCAAGCCTCCAGTGTTGCACACCAAGCTTGGAGAATGATTTGGGGACAGTTTTGGCTTGTGCAGAATCTGGACTCTAGGTTACTGTCTAGAGAAGCTGCTGTCCGAGGAATCCACTGTGTGAGGAATCTAGCTGTTTGGCCAACCTGATTTTCACACGGCAGATTGTCTATCCTGAGCGTGGGAAAAACAAAAATACACTTAAGGTCATGATGACAATGAACGAAAATTTTCAAAACTTACAGCTAGATGCACTTCAACAATTTTCGCATAATGGAAAATACAAGTCACGGATCAGGAAGCACAATACATAGTAATGGATAGTATCCAGATTTGAATGAGCAATTCATCAAGCATCTGGTGTGCGCAAATTACGAAACAGCTACCGAATGAACCAAAAAGTTTCCTACAAACCTCATCACATATGCTTCATCGACGTTCCCCGGAACTCAGATGCATTGATAACTAAGATTTAAAAAAAAAAATCGAACTGGGTAGCCGTAGCACACAATGTCTATGTGAGCAACTATCAAACAGCAATCACAGATTTCATTAGCTAGATGCACAGATCGTACTTCATGCCAATAGTTCAAGAAAAGCACCTTGCGACGGCCGTCGAGCAGGCTGCAGAGAGAGCGAGGGGCGGCGGAGGAAAACCGGGGGCTGAGAAATGGAATCGGGCAGTGGCGGAGGAGACCCTGACAGCCGCCCTCGTCGGGGGGTCGGTCCGTTAATTCGCAGCGCCGCCTCGCCTCGCCGCGCCACCGCCCGCTGGCCTTCCTGCACGACCCACGGGCCGAGCCCGTGTTTGTTGACCCGAGCTGCTTATAGAATCCGGCCTCTACTTTTCCGAGGGAAGGCCCGATCCAATTCAATCCTTTTTTTTAAGGAAGAAATCCAAATTTCAATTTCCTCCGTGAACCTATCGTCGTAGTTCGTTTTTGGTCCCTGAACTACAAAACCGGGCAACCATAATCCCTCAACTATCAAATCCGTTCGATTTCGTCCCTGGACGGTTTCCCGACCCGGTTTTCACCTGCGTCGCACGATGGCGAGCTCCTACTCGGCCAGCACCGCCTGCGGCCGAGCCTCCTCCACCACGGCTGCGCTTAACTGGGGAGCAACGACGGAAGACGAAGCGCAGTATGCGACGGCTGGAAGAACCGTGCCGTCGTGCGCCGCTTCAAGCCTATGCTCCAAGTTGTCGTCGGACAGCATCGCGTCGCGGTCGCCATGCGCCATGCCCGAGCTCAACCTGCGCGCCGCTGCCGCTTCGCTCTCCCGCGCTCCGGCTTCACGTCCGCCGCGGCCGCCCCTGCCGAGCTCCACGCGCGTCGCGGCCGGCCATGCACCCTCGCCCGCAACTGTTCCGAAACATTTTGCTCTCGAACATTTTGATTCGTTGCAGTTGCTCTAAGGTTCCGTTTGGATTTCTGAATTGGCTTCAATGAACTGAATTGGCCTCCAATACCAAATCTAAGAAGGAATTGAATTGCTCATGATTCATGAATACCAATGTTCGTGTTTCGTTGACATGGAATTCAAAAAGAGAAATTGCTTACTACCAAATTCAGAATCGATGCGGAACAGAGATTGGTGAAATAGACTTCAGCTTCATACATATTCGACTTCCAACTCCCGCTCCTGATGTGCAGCTACGTCCTCCATCCAGTTGCTGCTTCCTGAGCAGCTACTCAGCAGGGACAGCGTCAGCCATGCGGCGTGAGGACGATGATGGCGACTCGCCCACGAGGCAGGGACATCGTTGCGCATCAATGCGGCTGCAGTTTCGGCGGCGAAGCCGAAGCGGACTACAGCCAAGCTTCAGCCTCAGCAGCAGTGAGTCTGAAGGAGCAGCTGCGGCTGGCGATGCCGGAGGTGGCCGGAGCGCAGGCACGGCGGCAGGTGCAGGTGGAAACCGGGTTGGAAACCGGCCAGGGACGAAACGCGAACGGTTTTGATAGTTGAGGGATTATAGTTGCCCGGTTTCGTAGTTCAGAGACCAAAAGCGAACTGTGACGATAGTTGAGGGAGGAAATCCGGACTTCTTTTTTTTTAAGCACTGTTCAATCTTTTTATTTTTTTTGAGCTCCATCACCTCACTTTATTAATTCATTGAATTGTGGGTGATACAAACGCCATCTGGTGGTGACATAAACCAACATGTCTACCTAAACTATTATAGATAGCACTTCTAGCTAGCTTATGTGCATCAACATTCGATGCTCGATTTTCATGAACGAAATCAAAAAACTCCCTAGCTTTAGCTCTGATCTCCTGAATGATGTGCCCGTAAGCACCCATCATCCCTGCCTCCCAGATACTTCTGATCACATTTGAGCTATCACCAGCCAATCTAAACTTATGCAGAGTTAAATCGCTCGAAAGCGCCAATCCTTCCCTACAGGCGATCGCCTCCATGACTTCAGAGTTAGTGATGCCGGTCACCACCAAAACTGAAGCGCCTAGGAAATTTCCATCTCCGTCTCTAGCTATGGTTGCAGCTGATGCAATATTAGAATTCTTCGACAGGGCTGCATCACATTGATCTTCATCATGCCCGCTGGCGGAGGGATCCATCGAAGGTGAGCATGCATTACACACCTCTCCGCATGTCGAGGTTTTTGTACTTCTAGGTCTGACAGAAATCTCATGACTAAGCAGTGAGTAGATAGAGGATTTTGATAAATATTCTCATGTATAGCTTTCCTCGGGGCATACCAGATTTTTTTTGCCCAAGACTGTTCAATCCTATATGGAGTCGGCCCCAAGAGAGATCAGGCCATTCGTTTGCAGGCCTTCAATCATTCGGGTTCCTCCGGCCCATTTTTAGGTCTACCTGACAGTTGATCAAATTCTGTCAGTGAGTACTGGCATGTATGGTTGATGTAGTCTGGGTCATACATACGTACCACCAGTGCTAAGGAGCGGCTGTTAGCAAGTGCAACGAAGTGGAAATCTGGTTGTCGGCAACCCGGGTATCCTAATTTTGGGCGCAACGAAGTGGAAATCTGGTTGTCGGCAACCCGGGTATCTTAATTTTGGGCGCGACACGTCGTGTGGTACAGGTGTGTGCAAAAATACGCACAGTACATACAGTGAGATCCACTTCCCATACAAGATTAAAAAAAAACTTCTCTGTCTCCGCTCTCATTTCCCACACCAGCTCCTCTCGTTCTTCAGAGGATCAAGCCCAAGACCGACATCCCGATCCTCGCCCAGAAACGCGTCAACAACGTAACTAAGCAGTTTGATTTCTTACTACAGTAGTAGCTCGGAAATTTTGTAAGCTCAATAAGCTAACGGGCCGGGTGATGTTGTTGCATTGGGTCGTGCGAGTTCAGGAGCTGGAGCTGGAGAGGCTGGTGACGCACGAGGTCGGAGGACATAAACACGGCCGTCGACCTGCTCCTGCAGAAAAAGAGCCTCCGGGGCATCATCTGGATGGACAAGTAGTGACCGAGACGAGAAGACAACACCGTGGTGGCCTTCGTCTGTTGAATAAAAACGACTGCATATTTTTTTTTTTTGAGGGAATATAAAAACGACTGAATAAGTTGTGTGTTATGGTGTTTGTGCCGAAAACCGCACTGGCGGTATGGTTCCGGCGTCTGAATCGGCGCTGTACTGGTTTTCTTCCTGCCGACATATGCATCTATCCAATGGTGGAATATATCCCTGTCATTTGTCATGCCGCACTCGACCGGCGATTTCTGCTTTTCTAGCAAGGCGGTTAGGCTGTGCGGCAGCTGGTTGAGACACGTCACCAGAAAAGATTACCAAGAAGTAAGAATGCATGCTTATAAATCAAAAAAGGTTACTGAGAATGCATCCTCCTAACTAGTACTGAGAGAATTGCGATTGCGATTCACTTGGGCGGCATATAGCATACACTTGAATGAATAGTAAAAGAAAACGCAATCAACCCTCAATCAATCTTTCAATCACAGATCAATTTTGTATAAACTAAGGAACCACACGGATACAGGTAGCTTGACACACACAAACACACATGCATGATCCAAGGAGGAACAACATATAAACACAGCTAGGAATTGGCGTCACCAAGAGTGCTGAAGAACAAGGGGGCGAGAAGAAGAAAAACACATGATCCAGAACCGGAGCACTCGGACGAACGACTAAACATGTTTCACCACCGTCAGACATCAGTTCCTGAATCCCGAAACAAAAAAGAACATAGGAAGTGTGTCATATGTTCCTGAATCCCGAAAAAAAAAACTTGTAGTTGGTTCGTAGGGCGCGTGTTGTGTTACCTTGAACAGCTGTGAAGCTGCTGCTCTACTTGGTGATGGCGTAGACGGCGTAGATGATCCCAGGGAGATAGCCGAGGAAAGTGAGCAGCAGGCAGATCCAGAACTCGTGCTGCAAAAAAAGAACCATCACAGAATCACTCCCCTAACCCCATACATAGAAGAATCGTTATCATCTTAATTAACCTACTACTCGATGGTAGTATATCTGCGAGGCAAGCCATGCAAAAGAAAATTTACCCCGCATCCGAACTTGAGGAAGACGCCGAGCGGCGGGCGAGAAGACAACACCGTGGTGGCCTTCGTCTGTTGAATAAAAACGACTGCATATTTTTTTTTTTTGAGGGAATATAAAAACGACTGAATAAGTTGTGTGTTATGGTGTTTGTGCCGAAAACCGCACTGGCGGTATGGTTCCGGCGTCTGAATCGGCGCTGTACTGGTTTTCTTCCTGCCGACATATGCATCTATCCAATGGTGGAATATATCCCTGTCATTTGTCATGCCGCACTCGACCGGCGATTTCTGCTTTTCTAGCAAGGCGGTTAGGCTGTGCGGCAGCTGGTTGAGACACGTCACCAGAAAAGATTACCAAGAAGTAAGAATGCATGCTTATAAATCAAAAAAGGTTACTGAGAATGCATCCTCCTAACTAGTACTGAGAGAATTGCGATTGCGATTCACTTGGGCGGCATATAGCATACACTTGAATGAATAGTAAAAGAAAACGCAATCAACCCTCAATCAATCTTTCAATCACAGATCAATTTTGTATAAACTAAGGAACCACACGGATACAGGTAGCTTGACACACACAAACACACATGCATGATCCAAGGAGGAACAACATATAAACACAGCTAGGAATTGGCGTCACCAAGAGTGCTGAAGAACAAGGGGGCGAGAAGAAGAAAAACACATGATCCAGAACCGGAGCACTCGGACGAACGACTAAACATGTTTCACCACCGTCAGACATCAGTTCCTGAATCCCGAAACAAAAAAGAACATAGGAAGTGTGTCATATGTTCCTGAATCCCGAAAAAAAAAACTTGTAGTTGGTTCGTAGGGCGCGTGTTGTGTTACCTTGAACAGCTGTGAAGCTGCTGCTCTACTTGGTGATGGCGTAGACGGCGTAGATGATCCCAGGGAGATAGCCGAGGAAAGTGAGCAGCAGGCAGATCCAGAACTCGTGCTGCAAAAAAAGAACCATCACAGAATCACTCCCCTAACCCCATACATAGAAGAATCGTTATCATCTTAATTAACCTACTACTCGATGGTAGTATATCTGCGAGGCAAGCCATGCAAAAGAAAATTTACCCCGCATCCGAACTTGAGGAAGACGCCGAGCGGCGGGAGGATGATGGCGATGAGGATGTCGATGCAGTTCGCCGCACCCGCCATGGCCGGTCGATAGAGATCAAATCACCTCTATCGCGTTGCTAGAAAATTAAGGGAAACTGCTGAAGAAGCACCTCCTGCTTGCTTGAGCACAAAACTAAGCACCTGCGCTCGGCTTTCTCTCTGTGGTGACCAGGTAGGGGTGGCATCTCAGGATTCTTATAGACGGCGATGGCTCAACTACTAGTCTCTAGCAGTGAATTCCTAGCAGTGAATTCCACGGATAGGATCATGGACGGACGGGTGTGAAAAGACGGAAGGGAACAAGAACATTTCCCACACGCGTTCCTGCCGCGTTCTGCTATAACAGTGTTTGCTCTTGCATGCTGCTAGTGCTAATAGTAATTCCTTCGCTGCTAAGTAGCAGCACTTGATCACCGGACGATCTGTCTCTCACACTCTCCTCCCACAGTATTCCACGTGGCGTTGCGTAACTGACCTACCGGCGTCGTCACGTACAGACGTACTACGTCGCTAATGTTGATCGCCCGGCGGCGGCGGCGACGCGTCTCGTCGCCTCTGCCGTGTGTATGTGGACCACCTGCCCATGCACGTAGTGTCCGTGTAAGCGTACAGCATATTTTGATTTTATTTTTCTTACCTTTTCGGTACCGTGTTGTATATATTACCACCAGTATAAGGCATTTCTCAAAGCGATTCTAAACCTATTTACCTTTGGCCAACCGTGAACAAATAAACCACTTTTACAACAGAAAAATAAATGATCTTGCCGAAATTGATTTCCTCCAAGGGGATGCTTAAACCAAACGCATTACCTTGTGTGCTACAACCTCTATTTCAATTTACTTATTCTAATTTATTTGTTATTTTAGACTTCAACATTTTTTCAAACTACTTGCCATTCTTATTTTCCAATGCATCAATATATATACATCTCTATCTCTCTCATGCGTGTTTTCTGATCTGCACCCATCTTTTTTACCTATTTTTAAATCATGTGTCAAGATTCAAAACGACAACAATTTTGAAAGGAGACAATACTCGGCAGTAGACCCGGAGCATCCCCGAACACCACGAAACCGTTGATGTACATCATATTGTCCATGCCTAGGTCCTACCGCCATTGCCCATTGACGGGGGGGGGGCCCCCCCCCCCCCCCCCCCCCCCCCCCACTCCACACACACACCAACCGTATCCGATTATGATAGGACGGTGTATACAGACTTCGTTATAGTTACATCTTAGCCGTAGTCTATGCATCGAACGGTTACTAAGACCTCAAGCCGCCGACAAATGAGATACTAATCGACATTAAACGTTTTTTTTTAGGAGACATTAAATGTTTTGTTTACCACAAGTTCAAAAAAATGTGGTAGTGTTGTCAAGGTTAGTCAGAACGACTATTCTTCTACTGATACATGAAAGTAGAAAATATGATGTTTTCATGTGACTGTTCTCCTCTTCTCTATAAGGGAAACCGCAGATGGCAACGGCGACGAGAACATTAACTCCATGAGTTGAGCCAGATGTGACTGTGAAGGGTGCTGTACACGAAAAGAAAATAACAGAGTCATGAACTAAATGGTCAGAAAGCAAGCAAGAGTATTGCTACTTTGCAGGATTTTGTATGCCACTGTTTGCTCTGGAATTTTTGTTTCCTCCAATGCTTCAGAGTTCAGGGTCCCCCATTGATAATCGAAAGTTCATGGCTTCTTTGATGTGATCCTCTAAATTTTAAATCTAAATTTTAGATCTAAGTCCAAGCCACTATTGAGAAGCTCGGGTAGAGGTCGAAGCCAATATAGGTTTCTAGAGGTTGTGTTTAGAAGCGGTCGTCGTAAGCGACCACATGAAAAAAATCGGTTTCTTTTTCAAAAGCCACATATATTGTGGTCGCTTAAATTAGAAAGAGGAGGAAACGGCACCAGAGATGCCAACATTGTTTGTTATAGAGGAGAATGGCACACGGGCCATTCGAGTCGGTAAAGAAAAACAACCCAGGACCAAAAATGGGTTTCTAGAGGACCTTTTTTGCCATGGTGTGTTTACACTGTACATGCAGTTTTAATTAGCTACGATCGAGTTTGCTACATACTGGAAATGGGGTAAATCATTTTGTAAGTAGTGTATCGATCTTTATTTCTCCAAAAGCTCTTTATACGCTAGCTGGCAAATAATACTGGAATTAGATTCTCATATAAAAACAGGAACGATGGACGCTATCTTTTCCAAAATAGTAACGAGCAGGACCCGGCCTGTCGATTCGCTGTTTCCTCGAACGAGGGTGTCCGTAAACGTCACAAAAAATGTTGCCTAAGGTTTCCCAAAAAAAAAAGGTTGTTGCACTAACTAAATATCCAATATCCATCTTCTGCTAGTGACTGTTTTACTGTCGTTGATGTACACCACGTCAGCACTATATATGCGTATGGTCGCAGTCTCGCAGAGCCGGGCTTGCTAGGGAGCTTATACAATACTAGTACTACACTTATAGCCAGACTGCCACGATTCCGATGTATCCTGGCAGCAGGAAATTAACAATAAAACAGGACTAAAAAAAACACACGAGAGATGTGATCTTTGACTCCAATCTGAATGTACCACGTGTGACTCCCAGCATTAGCAATGGCATGCACGCGTTCGTCAGGGTCAAACGGAGGCGTCTAGGTCGACGGCGATCATCCATCGAAGCAGACACGTAGACACCACTCTAGAAGCTGCGACGACTGTGATTCATGGCACCATCCGTGTCTATCTGTTCTTTCTTTTTCGATCGCTCGATTTCTCTTCTTCTCCTTTGTTTTTGTTTTTCAGATCAGTACACATGTAAGTATGATAGGAGTAACATAAACCACGTTATGGATAGGGGTGCTGTCCTCTCACTGCGACCCCTGATCGAGGAAGCTCATGCCAACCATACCGCCACCGGCAGGTGGAACAAAGTAGTGCTTATCCTAGTGCCTGCTCCAATACGCTAATCCAACTGTCGCATTAACAAGGGCGGATTAAAGGAAAGGGCTCAATACGATTATTATACGTTTATACTATGTATGTAGGAGTACTGGGGTAGTAACTAAAGAGGGTGCCCCCTATAAGATGGCTCACCAACTACCACGTACCACTATTTTAAATGGCATGCCGTTCCTACTGTACTTTTATGAAATTAAAAGTGTTGTTCATGTTGTTATTTTAATTTGGTATTAATTTTACTCCCGAGAAACATCCACAATAGGATAAAGTATATGCTCGAGCCATCAATCTTTTTAAACATCCGAAAAATGCAGTGTTCAATCAATTATCGACCTTCCTATGATCGATACTCAAAAGTACAAGAACACCATAACCACCGGTTAACCACAGACGGGCAGGTAGCTTAGACTTTTCACATACATGATCCGGAAATACTACACATGAACACACCTAGTAGGTTCTGACATCACCAAGCTAGCTAGAGTAATGAACAGGGAGGAGAACAAATACATGAAAGAACAGGTAAGAAAGAACTAGCGATCGCACATATTCCTGACCCCCACCATACTTAGCAATACCGCAAGGCATCAGTTCCTGGTTTCCTGCATACATACAGAAAGAACAACAGAGGAATTAATAAGAAGCATGTTTACAGCTACAAGTATGTATTTTTTTTTGTGAGAAATACAAGTATGTTAACTACTGTACTAAAATACAAGAGAAACCAACAGAGACGATTATTAGGAGCTGTGGTAGAGGTGGCCGGGCAGTTACGATTACGAACCTCAAAGACAGTCTCTAGTAGGTGTACTTGGTGATGGCGTAGATAGCGTAGATGATCCCCGGAATGTAGCCGAGGAAGGTGAGCAGCAGGCAGATCCAGAATTCATGCTGCGTAAACAACATCAAAATCGAGCGAGAGATCAGTACGAATCGATATCACCCCCCCTACTCGTGCCACACATAAAAAAGAACCCGGCCCTTATTAGCGCGAGACAATTAATTACCCCGCATCCGAACTTGAGGAAGACGCCGAGCGGCGGGAGGATGATGGCGATGAGGATGTCGACG
>LAPY01001185.1:58390-69694 GCA_000970635.1 Eragrostis tef
CATTTTAACCAGGGGTTCAGTTCGCTCTCCTCTGGCGCAGTGCCTGCTTATTCGTTACACTAGCCAGGTGTGTTATCTTATTCTGCAGATTTATATTGATAGAAGATCATAGATATCTTACACATTTGGCATCGACAGGTGATCAGGGAGTCTGGTGTGAGCCAAGGTGGAGATCGTCCTTTCTTTGATTTCCTGGAGTCGTGTCTCCGGAACAAAGCAGAAATGGTCATACTTGAGGCTGCAAGAGCAATAACTGAATTAAATGGTGTTACCAGCCGTGAGCTTACACCTGCAATCACTGTGCTGCAACTGTTCTTAAGTTCATCCAAACCTGTGCTCCGGTTTGCTGCTGTTCGCACACTTAATAAGGTAGGTTTGTTCACATATGCTTATGATTTATGCCATAATTACCAATATATTTGGATGCCTACTTTTAAAACTATAATGACATAGAATTGTCTTATTCTGTTCCATATTAATACGTATTTTAGCCTGAGATGAAGTTTGTTTATATTTTTAATGAATGGTCTGCCGAAGCAGTTTAGCCCTAAAGTATAAACTTTTCATAGAATCCTGAGAAAACAACAGTTAATTTTTATTGTAACATTCAGTTTGTGTTTGTTCTTCCATTAGGCACATATAATATAATTGTGAGAATCCTGCTATTTCCTTGACTGATATTGACTTGTTGCATTCACAAGCAGAAGTTCACCATGCTTTAACCACTGTTTCATTTGATTCTTGGTGTACCTTGGTTTACAGATATATTGACACCCGTAGTAGCTGATCTTTCATTAGGACATAGGTGTGCCCTTGTGTTAGCGGACTGAACTGATGCCTTGTGCTTGGTGCAAGATCAGACATTTCAGAAGGACATAGATCTAGACAAGTTTTGAAACTGCTATTTTTTTTTTCAGTGGCACATTCCTTTTTTAATGTTCTCTGTGACCATTGGTTCCCGTCACTTTCATTTGAAACTAGAAGAACCTTCAGTGTGGTTCATCTTTTCATGGAAATTCATTTCCTTTTTTTGTGAAGTTCGGAAAATGTTTATGTCCGCCAGTCAGCTGCTTGACATTAACCATTTCTTTATTTGTTAAACCCAACACTTATGGGATTTGGACAAGATTCCTGATTATTTTGTTTGACCGAATGCTACAGGTTGCATCTACTCATCCTTTGGCCGTCACAAATTGTAACATAGACATGGAGAGCTTAATCTCTGATCAGAACAGGAGCATTGCAACCCTTGCAATTACAACATTGTTGAAGACAGGCAATGAGTCAAGTGTTGATCGTTTAATGAAACAGATGACTAACTTTATGTCAGACATAGCTGATGAATTCAAAATTGTTGTGGTAGAAGCAATAAGATCCTTGTGCTTGAAGTTCCCCCTGAAATATCGCTCACTGTATGTACAAATAGTATATATATTCTTGCACAAATATCCTTTTAAATATCTTTCACTAGCTTTTTAACGGAAACTTCCATTGGTGCAGTATGAACTTCTTGAGCAATATCCTACGAGAAGAGGGTGGATTTGAATATAAGAAAGCTATAGTTGACTCAATTATCATTCTAATTAGGGATATCCCTGACGCAAAGGAAAGTGGTTTATTTCACTTATGTGAATTCATAGAAGACTGTGAATTCACCTATTTGTCCACTCAGGTAATCACTCCTCCATTCTGTAAGCTTGTAATAGCTGTACGATATGACTTAGTTTCCTTGTTGTCAAATTATATACCTTGTCTGGATTTACAAACGTTCTATGCTTATGAAATTGGAAACAGTAACCGATGAATGCATTTTATATTTTCCAATATTATTGCTGTCATTAATCACTATGCAGCGAAAATGAATTTGATTCATGAACTACTTGAGTAGGTTATCCGTGTAAGTTTCAGCATCTTTTTATGATTGTGGGGTGTGAGTACTCATTTCCTCGTTCAAGGATGAATAAATGCTGTATTTGTGTACTCTGGACTATACCTTAAATAGCCAATTTACTATGAAATTGTTTTTCGATCTTGCAACAGATACTTCACTTTTTGGGAAATGAAGGCCCAAAAACATCAGATCCCAGTAAATACATACGTTATATATATAATAGGGTGATACTTGAAAATGCTACAGTTCGAGCTAGTGCAGTAAGCACATTGGCAAAGTTCGGCGCCTTGGTTGACTCACTCAAGGTACGTCCAGAGACTTTTTTTAAATATATTTTAATACATCATTTCTATATAATTTGTTTCAGCTAAATCATTGGACTCAATATCTTTTTATGCAGCCTCGCATATTCGTCCTTCTGAGACGTTGCCTGTTTGATGGTGATGATGAGGTTGGTAGAATTTTTACAATTAAGATACATGTGCAACCTGTTTTTTGGAATTCCGTAAGCTCATACATAGTAAACTTTGTTTATAAAATATTAACCATAAAAGAACTTACATTTGCTTGAATGGCCTTGTTTGATGCTGACTGTCCAGATACAAGTCTTTCTTATCTAACATTTGGTATGCTATTTTTTCCTTTGCAGGTGCGTGACAGAGCGACCCTTTACCTCAAATTGTTGGGTGGGGAAGCTACAGTTGGTGAGACTGAGAAGGATGTGAACGACTTTCTCTTTGGCGCACTTGATATCCCATTAGTAAACTTGGAGACCAGCTTGAGGAATTATGTATGTCTCTGTCATCTTTTTAGATGTCTGTCATTTTCTTATTCTTTGGATTTAAACTATTATGTCCGTGCCTAATATTATAATAATATCCTGACAGGAACCTTCAGATGCACCCTTTGATATTTCATCTGTTCCGAAGGAAACAAAATCACAACCCATTGCTGAGAAAAAGGCCACAGGCAAGAAAGCAACGGGTCCATCTCCTGTCAGTGGCCCTATTCCTTCTGTTGATGCATCGTATGAGAAGCTTCTTTCGTCCATTCCTGAATTCGCTGATTTTGGAAAGCTTTTCAAGGTTGGTGTCACATTTCTATTTCTATTTGGAATAAAGTATGCATCTGGCTGAAGCACATTTCATGTGTTATAACTCCTTGTCCTCTTATTTCAGTCATCAGCACCAGTAGAATTGACAGAAGCGGAGACCGAATATTCCGTCAATGTTGTGAAGCATATTTATGATGGTCATGTTGTGCTCCAATACAACTGTACCAACACAATTCCTGAACAATTGCTTGAAGAGGCATGTAACTTCTTGCTTTGTGGGTTTGTGAGCATGTCATGTGTTTTATAGTTGAGTTTTTCGTAACACTTCGGTTTTACAGGTGGTTGTTCATGTTGATGCTTCCGAGGCTGATGAATTTTTAGAAGTTGTGTCAAAGCCTTTAAGATCTTTACCTTGTGATTCCCCTGGGCAGACCTTTGTGGCTTTTGAAAAGCCAGAAGGTGTCCCTGCCACCGGCAAGTTCTCAAATATACTTAGATTCATTGTTAAGGAGGTATGTGTTTGCAGTACTGCTGCTCTTTTTGTTATTGCATATTGTCTGCTCTTTCAGAAATCAGCGCTTTTGTAATTTTACTTGATATCTTCATTAGTTTTTTTTGAATATCTTGGGTACTTATTTCTGGCTTTGCTGGAATCATCTTTGAATTATTGGCACAACTAAGCTGGTTCTCTAACCTTAGAAAAAAACTAAGCTGGTTTTGCAGCCAGATAGTTCCCATATTAGTTCTGCATTTAACATCATCTTCACATATACTTTATTAGCCACACACAGTCAGATCGGCATTCTTTTTGATTTTTTTTTTAAAAACTAAATTTAGGATGAATCTGAATCCAAATAGCACTATTAACTCTAAGTTTCAGTTCCTTTCTTTTCTTGTTGCAATGCACACGAGCGTATTGAGTTCTACTTGGGAGCAAGAATTCCTTTGAGGATGAGATGCCCTTTTAAATCTGGCATGTGTTTTGCGTGCAAATTAAATGCAATAAACTGAATCCTGAACAGTCTCCGTGTATTAAGAGAACCTGTAAACTGCCTCCACATATTTCCTGTTTGATTCACCACACAATGATTGTTGAGATTTACTCAGTTTGTCCTGTGTTTCAGGTTGATCCATCAACAGGTGAAGCTGAGGATGATGGTGTTGACGATGAGTACCAGCTTGAAGATCTGGAAATTGTTTCTGCTGATTATATGTTAAAGGTGGGAGTCTCCAACTTCCGAAATGCTTGGGAGAGCATGGATCCAGAAAGCGAGAGGGTTGATGAGTATGGTCTTGGAGCAAGGGAGAGCTTAGCTGAGGCTGTAAGTGCTGTTATAAGCATCCTCGGCATGCAGCCTTGCGAGGTTAGTCCGCTTATCTTCATTTTCTTTTCCCCACTACAGAATGAATGACATGGTCATAATAAGCTATCTGTAACAACTTAGTGGTGTGTACCTACTTATCAGCTTGACAAAGAAAATGGGAGCATTTAGCATTTCTCCAGGGTTCAAAACTTGTTTTAATATTTTCCTGACTGGCGCCAGCAGTTCTTAGTGCAAATCTGGCCACATTCCCTGCTTGTTACCATGTGATTTTGGAACCCTTGATCATTTCACATTTTTTGCCCCTAGTGCAGCATTTGGCATTGTGCCTTTCATTTTTAAATTGATGGTCATCTGACATCTGATTTCCTTTTGCCTTTTTGTTTGTATAGGGAACTGATGTGGTTCCAAGCAATTCAAGGTCGCACACTTGTCTGCTTTCTGGAGTGTTTATCGGTAACGTAAAGGTCTTAGTGAGACTTTCATTTGGAATTAGTGCCCCAAAGGATGTAGCCATGAAGCTAGCAGTCAGATCGGATGATGCGGAGATCAGTGACAAGATCCACGAAATTGTTGCAAATGGCTAAAACACGAGCATTAGAAGTCTTCTTTTGACTCTTTTTGTTTTGGCTTTCATACTTCTGAAAGCTCGAGGGAATTCAATTAATTATAGTATATGTAAGCTTGGTTTCCTGTTGGATCCAACTTTTGTCGCATCTCCATTCTTCCTCAACGATACAAAAACAGTTTTTTATTGATTTGATCATGTACAATTTTCTTTAAATACGACGGATACTAATAGTATATGTAATAATATTGGAGTAAAGTTTTGTCTGAGAAATATAGCCCATCACCCTTCTCAACATGTAGACCGCATCAAAACTGATGATAGTGCCGTTGTGCTGTGTTGTTTTATTCGTTGTGGGGTAAAAAAAAACAAAACTAGGTATGGGTCAATTCTATGAAAAAAGGGCGACGCTATACCGTTGTAATTTGTTCCCATTGCCTTTAGGCTTTCCATCTCTATTTCTATGGTTTGAACTTTTTCCCCGTTAAAACCTTGCTTCTCTGAGGTTGGGTGCTTGTCGGCGTCCAATGTCGAGGAAATCCTTCAATTTCTATTACAATAACTTTTTGATTGAATGCAAATTTTCTTTACTATTGATTTTTCTTCGTGAAAAGAGATGGAACTTTCTCTTAGCACGGAGCCGTGTACAAAATCAGCTGTGAGAATTTTCGTTTTTTTTTTCCCGTTTGTACTGTGAGTCTGTGACTCAGTTCGAGGCGCCTTTAAGTGGGAGCCCCCATTCCAACGGATCCTTGGGCTAAGCAGGCCCATATGGGAAACTTAAAGCCCATTAGTTTGACTCCACGGCCACAAGACAGCCCGAAGAGTCCAGTTGAGCTCCAAGTCCAAACCCTTCTCCGGCCGCCGCGGCGCCGCCGCCGTCGCTGCGGCAGGTTCCGGCGGCGTTCTCCCCACAGCGCGCCCCGACCCGCCCGCTTCCCTCGCGTCCCTGCTCCTCGCCTCCCGATCCTACGCCAAGGCCAAGGGCGGGGCCAAGCCGGCGTCGTCCACGTCGAATCGAGGCAAGGTCCGCGCGAAGGACCAGCGCGGCGTGGCGTCGGCCGACGACGCCGCGGGCGATTTCGCAGGTGGAGGGGGTGGGGTCGAGGACGATGGCATCGACGACGAGTTCGAGCTGCCCACCGACCCGCTGCCCCCGACCTACGATCCCGCGCTTGATGTCGGACCTGGGGGCCGGCCGCTCTTCGCCTTCACCGACACATTCGGGAACTTCCACCACCGCGACGCCAACGTCTACGTCGACTTCACGTACGCTTCTCCTCATCTCTATTGCCGTCTCTCCCATTCGATCGGATCCAAATTGGTGTGTGATGTGTGGATCTTATGGTGATATTTCAGTGAATATTGATGCTGTATCTGACCACATTGGTAATCGTTACGTAGTACTAATTGATCAATTAGCAATCGCATGAATTGGCATCGTGTTGTTGATCACTAATCTAACACTGTTTTTAGTAGCAAGTCTTTAATTGTATTTTGTAATGTTTTCTTTCATCGGTATGAACCACTAGAAGTAACACTATAATGTAGCAATCAGGAAATCATATGGTAATATGTAATTCAGATTGTTTCTTTTTTATGCCTCTGGAGATTGCCTAGAGATGTAGATTTTTGTTAAGCTGGTATGTGGATTTTTTCCTTTCCAGTTTGGATGAATGGAAGGCCGTATTACCTGAAGGGTTGCCAGCAGGGATGATGAAAGAGTTTCAGGAGACGAGACGGTGTGCCGTCATGGTGAGGAAGAGCTTTGTGGACCTCCGGGATAACTTCCGTAGGATTGTTGATCCAGCCGTTACTTCCAACTGGAAAGGTGCGTAGCATGTTCAGATGTTTGTGTATTGAGTGTTACTCCCTTTTCAGGCTGCCTGTGATGTATGAAATTTCAATACAACATGCTCTGTTTTCTGTTTGCACACAAGTGAATGGTGCCTGTATGGCTGTATTGTTTTGATTGCTTAAGTTTTTTTGTTGCATTTAGTTCACTGGCTAGTTTCATACGTATTCTACTTAACACAACGTAGTGGATTGCAAATAGCGGTCACGTAAATGATGCTAACATTTACATGCATGGTGTGTGGTATTAATGAAATGATTTACTGGTTCCTCTACTTAAAGTTGACACTAAAAATTATAATGTGCCCTGACTCTGATTTAACAACCTTTTTCTACTCATAAGATACGCTAAGAGTTATTTAGAATTTGTTTACATAACTCTAGAAGAGATAAAAAATTTCACCCAGCAGGACCAATAGCAGAAAAAAGGGGCTTAATTTCCTTACTTGTGCATTGCTGGGATCTTTCTGAAATAAGCACCAAGTATTGGTGCTGCAGGCAGAATTGCAGTATGCTTTTATGGCATTTTGGCAACCGATGCTATTGAAATTAAGAAAATTACACTACTGTCAATCAAGCAGACAAAAGTGCATTTGTTTAATGCCAATGTTTGCAAGAGTGATGTTGTTTAATTTGCATCATAACGAACCAATTTATTTAATTTGCATCATAATTAATTCATCTGCTTGAGAATCCGTGGTTTGAGGCTTCTTATACAGAGCATATCATGATTGTAAAAAGATTACATATATTTGCCTAAGATTATTTTCGTACGAATATTTCTCAATCATTTTTCCTATTTTCCTTTTTTTTTCAGATGTCAAAAGACAAATTGTCTTGGATGGCCCCCGGAGTTGTGGTAAAAGTATTGCGCTTGCTATGCTTGTTCACTGGGCACGTACTGAAGGATGGCTGGTATTCTATGTTCCACAAGGGAAGGATTGGACCCATGGAGGATTCTTCTATAGAAACACATACAGTGATTTTTTTGACACACCAATTCAGGCTGCAAAGATAATGCAGGTTTAAGCTCTATATGATCTGTATATTTTGATTCCCTTATACATAGATAATTTTCCTTTTTTTTTTTGAGGGGAATACAGCAAGGGAAGCCCCTGCTGTGGTAGTTATATATTAATAGGCAAAGAAAAAAGTAACTGTACAAGAAATGTTCCACTTTTCTTGTATTAGTGTTTAGGGATGCAAATAGAATGCATCATAATCTGAGCTGTTATGCTTTTCTGTTAATGTTTCATATGCTCTGTCTAAACACTCTGAATTATGCTAGCTCGATGCTTTTCATAATTTTAACTTAGAACCATCAATAGTAACAACAAATCAAAGAGTGCCATGTTTGGACTGTGGTTTACACTTCACAGTATGGTGATTAACATAGAATCCTCTCATATAACCTGGGATCAGTATATTCTTCATTGCTGAACTTTCTACTGAGTTCATAAAGTGGCTCTAAAGATGTGAAATTTAGGTATGCTATTTTTTTAAAAAAATGTGATCGTGATATGCCTTTTGTCATCGGTTCATAAAGTATAGCAAATAAATCACTGATATTTCTTCATGTTTGTGAAAGTAGTTTTTGCTACTAGAACAATGTGAATGCCACAAAGTCACGGTTGTTTATATAGCTTTATTCATGCGTTCGTTATTGTTCTTGGCTTCATGGATTTTATATTAAATGCCTATGTTGAATTCTAGAAAGCAGTTTTCGTTTTGTTCATTTTACTTCTCACTCCAGTCACAAATCAGTGGTAATGCTAAGAATCCCTAAAATGCAAACCTGACTAGTGGTTCGACTGTAACATAGTATTGTTATTGAAGTACTTTCGAGACAATTCTGCATGTGTCATCAATTTTATATGCCCAATCTAATTGGTTAAAAGATATAGCTACATAAAGTTTTAAATGCTACATATTGTTTTTTTTCTTATTGTTTCTGCAGGATTTTATGAAGTACAATGAAGCACGCTTGCAGCAATTACCATGTCAAATATTTGAGCCTATTCCCCTTGGAGAAGGTGCCGGCGTTGGAATGATGAAAGGGGCTGACACAGTAGAAATGCCCGAGGGGTCAACATTGTATGATCTGATTCAAACTGGGATAACCAACACACATGCTTCGGTTGGTGTTCTGGTTCACCTAAGGAAGGAGCTGTCCCTTGTTAAAGATGTGCCTGTATTGTTTGCCATTGATCAGGTATTGTTTGGAATGCGGAGTCCATAATTGAAGTTGCTTGCTTCGACCCATATGTGCTGGTTATATGGATAGAGCAGATAGAGCATGCTAATATTTTTTCCTGTTCCTTTTGCAGTATAATAGCTGGTTTACATTCAGTGATTTCCAAGAACCTGTAACTGTCAGGTCCTGTCGACCGATCCATGCAAAAGAGCTCACACTGGTTGGTTGCATCGAGCTACTTACGTCATACTCGTTCATTATATTCTTTCTGTACTTTAAAATCTTCACTGAAAGTAGCAAACCACTGAACATCCTTTTGCTTATTTTTTAGCTGTTTTGGTTGTGACGGTGTAAAAGTGGGTCATTGCGCTTTTAGTTTTGTCCATTTTCTTATCTTCTGCAACCTCCAGAGTGCTCTTTTTTGTTGCATAATATGGGTATGATGCAGTTTGTGTTATTCAGGCTGAGATATTCTTTCTTGAACTCCAAATTCTATTTTCCCTCAACGTGTACCATAGTAGCGCTTTTCTCACTATGCTTGTCAGTTCCCTGTACGTTGCTTATAACTTGTGATACCATGGTTTATCTAACATCTGTTCTTACAGCTGTTTTATGGCCTCGAAAAAAGATCAGTATGTGAATTATACTATTAACTTGATTCAATATTCCAGTTTATGCTTTTACACTAGCATAGACATAATAAACAGTATTATTCATTATATGTGTAGTCTGATTATTTGTTACTTCAACAGGTCAATGCCTATAGGCCAATGTTGCATAATGACATGATGATCGGAGCCTTTTCGCACTCAACCGCAGTCGGGAAACTACGGCAGGAACTGCCAGATGTTCCAGCTGATGCTCGCACGATGTTTCCACGCTACAGTGTAGAAGAAGCTGAGACTGTGTGTCACTATTATATGAGGTACTTCTTTCCTAAAACCAACTATAGTTGTCTTGTGATAGAATTGAAGTATTCTGCCATGGCTGACAGTCACATAAGCTCACGCAGATTTCCAACTTTATGATACTTGTGCTATTTTCAGTGCTTTCTTAGTACTCTAGTAGTGGCAGTTAACATTGCAATCTGTTTGTTGACCAGGCAAAAGATCATTCGGCGAGAGAATTTTTCAGAAGAGAAGTGGAAAAAGATCTATTATTTATCAAATGGAAATGGCTCAGAGATGAGGTGGCTTGCTCCCTTTATTTGAGGTAGTAAGCTACTGAACTTATCTATTAGGAATTCAATTTCCAGCAGTAATTTATAATCATATATTTGCTTCATATGAATGCATGAGCATTTCAAAAGAATTTTCCCCCTTCACTAAAATCCCCCTATCTGCAAGTAATTTGTCTTGTTTGACTTGATGCAGTTTCTCATACCAGGATTATGCTCTGCTTTGATGTGCAGAAGGATCATAGCTTCAATCCTAGCTTGCTGTGCTGTTTCTTACACCGCAGCTGTCCACTGTTGTATACTTGTAGTCTGTCTTGAAGTCCTATGGAAAAATGGCTACCTAATCACACCCATGATTTTAATATTCTTTTTTCTTTGGGCGGCTCAAGGACGAGCATGTTTAGCTTCAAGGCTTCAGATTTCACCTGTGTCCTGACAACATTAGTTTTTTTTTTGTACTGAGTAGAATTTTTTGGAGCCAAAATTAAGTTTTGGTGCCCATTTGAATTTGAGGTGGTATCTTGCTTAGGGACACGGTATGCAAATAATAACATTAGTCTTTGAGATGTTTCCAGATGTTCTTTTCTCCTTTATTACATATGTTTGCGGTCACCGTTGACACACATTTGCAGTTGTGATGAACAATATTTTGTGGCGTTAAATTTTGCTGTCTCGCGCGCTCCACTAGTTATCTTTATTTTGCCTAGAGTTTGTGTGGCGACATAATGATTCGACCTCGGCACAAAATTTGTACGGAAATGTTGCATGAATCTGGTTGATGCAAGTGACTTGGGACGTGGAGACCGGGATATTATACGAGACAAGCGAATTGGATGCCTGTTGGACAAGTTTCCCGCTGGGCGGCTGCCAAGTGCAAGTTTAACCAAGCTGTCGGAATGAGACGGTCCGTCGCTCACTTTGGTGTGCAAACGAATGGGTCGCGCGGCCGCGGGGTCGCTCTTGCATAACTCCTCGCCCGCAGCGAAACTCAGTCGTCGCCTCGTCCGTTCATCTCACACGGTCACACCACCCAAGGAGCGAAACTGTGCTAGCAGTACGTACTGCACCACTAGCCATCTTTCGCCGCGGCAGCCACCCTCGCCTCGGTCCGGGTGCTATACTGCTATATATGTGATCTCAATTTTTCCTAGCTAGTCGTGGGTGTTGTTCTTGCTTGGAGCCCTTGTGCTGACGCGCGCGCGCGATGGAGTGAGTCTATATGGCGGGGGGGGGGGTGGGCGGGC
>LAPY01001185.1:81801-95734 GCA_000970635.1 Eragrostis tef
ACCCCCCCCCCCCCCCCCCCCCCGTCGTTGGTTTAATTTGCTTAGGATATATTGGACGAAATATTGATGTATATAGAAGCTCTAAGGGTACAACGACGTGCTAAAAGCAGCTAGTTGGGGATATACGTGCATTGTGATGAGGAAGTAGTACTCCATCGTTCCACACGATGTAAACATTCCTATAATCCTGAGGTAAAATAGTCAAGCGGGGTAAAGTCAGATATACTTTACTCTTCATTTTACTTCAACTGACCAACTCTGCACCCATCAACACTCCAAATTTTTTTGTCTAATTTACAAAAATGCTTACATTGTGGAAGCAATTTTGAACACTAGAAATGCTTATATAATAGAACGGAAGCAGTACTCACAATGATAATTGATGGAGAGTACACATACTAGCTGTTGAATTGGGCACACACAATATAGGCAGGAAAAGAAAAGAGATGGACCAGACAATCCATCGAGACCAGAAAGCAGTACTTCCAATGGTACTACTGGTAAAAACGTACTACTACTAGCTAAGCTATAGCCTACCTAGAGCCGATCCGTCGATATGCAATGGATCTCCTATAGCTACCATGTCGATCAGTCGGTCGTTGCTTGGAGATGGAGCCAGCAAAAAAACAGCGAGACACTGACTCAGATCGATAAATCGACTTTTGACTGGTAGAGTTGATCGTCGCGTCTTCGTTCCTAGACAAGCAGACAGGTAAGATCACCGTACCTGTCCATATAGTTCATTATTACAATAAAAAATGCTCGAAACACATCAAGCTGAACTCCACGAGATGGATAAACACTTAACAACTCAAACACCCTAATTTTCATGCAAGTGCGAGAAGTGTTAACATATGCATCCGTGCATGGCCGGCAAACGTACGTGCGTGTACAGGAGTTGGACGACGAACGGATCCTCGTCCATGGAGGCGACCATGCGTGCCGCTTGTTCAGGGATGTGTTGGCCGTCATTCTGACCTATGGGGCCATGCATGGATCGCCGTCCAGCAGGACGGTTGCAACAAGGCAACAATGACTTGAGCTTAAACACTGACATTTCGAGATTATATTATGCAAAAAAAATTCTCGGTTCAATAGGGGAGTCAATTTTCTTCCTAATGTGTTGACAGTGCCTCGTTCCAGTATATATACACTGTCTGGTTTTTGATTGATGTTGATTTTTTCTAGTTATATACATCAGAGAATTTAAAAGCCGCCGCGCTATGCAAAAAAAGGATATTATCACTGACCAACTAGAACAAGGGTGTTTGGCGGCACAGTACGAAACGGGTGCGTCCAGCAACTGCCCTAAAATAAACGTCTCCAGCCGGCAGCGCACATGCACTGTGCGAAAAAACCCGGCCGTGTCCGTCGCTGCCCGATTGAGCCATTTGATAATCCTGTGCCTGATCAAGAACATTTTCTTATGGGTAATGCTATAGTTAAAGGATCGAAGGGGACGTGTCCATCAGACAGACAGGCAACCACTCCCATCCAGAAGGCAGCAGCTAGCAGCTGAGAGAAACCAGTGTCACCGGCCGGCCATGATTAGGGCTGGGATTATTTGGTCATCGATGGACATGTAATTAATCTATTGATTAGCTACAGCCGGGCACACTTAGCCACAGCACCCTGTGTGTACTCTTGCTAGCCACAAGCACACCTAGCTAGCTAATGCATGCATATGCTAGCTTGCTTGATGTGCTGCCGGCCCCTCGCGTTCAATCAACAGCTGACAAATATTTTAATTTCTACTAGAGAGAGAACTAATCCCATCAAAATCCCAAAATATCAATAAAAATTAATTAGACACGCCCAATATAATATAGGAATTAAGGACATTAACTTCCACGCCATTGTCCTATGTACGTGAGCAGTTAAATTATTGTCCACAATTTTGTGAAAAAAAAAGTCACTAGGAATCTCTACTTACAGACTGGAAATTATAGTCGAAATCTTTGAGCCATTTTGATATATGTTAATGGTCAATTACCGTCTGTGGATAGAAAAATAGTCACCTCACTTGACTCCATAGCTATAGGCAGGAAGCTTCTCCAATATGGCGGCTTTATTATAACCCAGTAGTCATGTACCTATAGCTATATATATAGCCATCTAGCTAGTTATAGGATTCTAAACACTGTTTTCGTTTCAGAATGGCTGAGACACTTTACAGCCAGATACTCAAATCGATCGAAAAAAGTGGCCAGCTACAGTGCTCATCAGCAAGATGGACGATCATGCCTTATCGATGTGGCTAGCTGGTCTTTGCGAATCATGATGGATCAGGAGAATCCTTGGGTGCCTTTTGGCGTTGATTGGAGGCGCATATAAAAATGGGGAAGGCTTTTCTTTTTGCCTTTGCCCGATGGCTTGCTAGAGGGTCTTAGCTTGCCGGTTCGTCCTGTCGGTGCACAAGAACCAGCACGATGTAATTACAGCGGATTCTAATAATGCTGGCGTCTCTTCTAAGTCGGAGCATCTTTCCTGTCATCAGCTGTAAACAAGGGTGTTTGGCGGCACAGTACGAAACGGGTGCGTCCAGCAACTGCCCTAAAATAAACGTCTCCAGCCGGCAGCGCACATGCACTGTGCGAAAAAACCCGGCCGTGTCCGTCGCTGCCCGATTGAGCCATTTGATAATCCTGTGCCTGATCAAGAACATTTTCTTATGGGTAATGCTATAGTTAAAGGATCGAAGGGGACGTGTCCATCAGACAGACAGGCAACCACTCCCATCCAGAAGGCAGCAGCTAGCAGCTGAGAGAAACCAGTGTCACCGGCCGGCCATGATTAGGGCTGGGATTATTTGGTCATCGATGGACATGTAATTAATCTATTGATTAGCTACAGCCGGGCACACTTAGCCACAGCACCCTGTGTGTACTCTTGCTAGCCACAAGCACACCTAGCTAGCTAATGCATGCATATGCTAGCTTGCTTGATGTGCTGCCGGCCCCTCGCGTTCAATCAACAGCTGACAAATATTTTAATTTCTACTAGAGAGAGAACTAATCCCATCAAAATCCCAAAATATCAATAAAAATTAATTAGACACGCCCAATATAATATAGGAATTAAGGACATTAACTTCCACGCCATTGTCCTATGTACGTGAGCAGTTAAATTATTGTCCACAATTTTGTGAAAAAAAAAGTCACTAGGAATCTCTACTTACAGACTGGAAATTATAGTCGAAATCTTTGAGCCATTTTGATATATGTTAATGGTCAATTACCGTCTGTGGATAGAAAAATAGTCACCTCACTTGACTCCATAGCTATAGGCAGGAAGCTTCTCCAATATGGCGGCTTTATTATAACCCAGTAGTCATGTACCTATAGCTATATATATAGCCATCTAGCTAGTTATAGGATTCTAAACACTGTTTTCGTTTCAGAATGGCTGAGACACTTTACAGCCAGATACTCAAATCGATCGAAAAAAGTGGCCAGCTACAGTGCTCATCAGCAAGATGGACGATCATGCCTTATCGATGTGGCTAGCTGGTCTTTGCGAATCATGATGGATCAGGAGAATCCTTGGGTGCCTTTTGGCGTTGATTGGAGGCGCATATAAAAATGGGGAAGGCTTTTCTTTTTGCCTTTGCCCGATGGCTTGCTAGAGGGTCTTAGCTTGCCGGTTCGTCCTGTCGGTGCACAAGAACCAGCACGATGTAATTACAGCGGATTCTAATAATGCTGGCGTCTCTTCTAAGTCGGGGCATCTTTCCTGTCATCAGCTGTACGATGAACTCTTGTTTTATAACATCAATTTGTCTTTATTATCAAGAAAGAAAACTAAAATTCAGTTCCTACATGTAATGGTCATTTCATGGAGCGCCGTACTACTTTCCGTAACAAGAAACAGAGAAAAAGGAAAAAAAACAAATTGGTTGCTCAAAGAGACATTTAAACTACCGGGTTTAGTTTTCTTGTAAGGGTCAGACTAATTTGATTCCACACAACAATGTCAAGTTAACTCGATGAGCAACACATTTGTAGCAAACAACCAGCGGATATACAAAGCATAAAATGTACTTACTTTTGATTACGACGGCAGTGGCGTCACCAGACCGACAGCCCTGGCCGGCGCTGGTCGTCTTGCATGCCGGATTCCTAGCGCGTGTTCCTGATTCATAACATATATGAGATGATCCATACATGCATTGCATGGTTCCATATATATTCTGGTGATGCCATACCAAATCGAATCCTACATTATTATATCTTCGCCGGTTGCTCCATGACACATGAGATATATTTTTATAACGTCAACTGAGACCGATACCGATTCAATGCTGTTAATTATACCGGCCGATATATTCTGTACTTCATATTGGGTAGCGAGCTCGGGTGGCTACCTGCTCCATCTTACAGGCAGGCGACCCGGGTTCGAGCTCCACCGAACGCACCAAGCAAGGTCGGTTCTGGCTCACCTCTGCAGGTTGTGGCTCTTGGTCTGACTCAGCATGATTCGGTAGTCTGTGACTGCTTCTTAATGAAATTTAAGAGGACGTCGGACCTTTGAACTTATTTTTTTTAATTTTGTATTTCATATTGCAGTTGCCCCCTTTGCTTGTAAAGAACTTTACATATCTGTTCAGACAACTTTGTGTTTCAAGTTTTATCACTGCATTACTATAAGAGTAAAACTCTTCCATGACAGTTTGCTTATAGGTGCCCAATAGTTTTTAGTATATTTATTACTCCATGGGTGATATCTTTGTAGGGAATGACATTGTTAGGAATTTGCAAAACGTGTTAGGAATACATGAATTTATACAAGAAAAACTGTTGGCCACTTGCTAGAGATAATGATTTTTTTTTTTGAAAAAACAAACGATAATGAAGAGTGGCTAGAAGCTGTTGTGCACCTTAAGAAAATTGTCGGTAAATATTCTATACTATTTTGTAGTGTATTAACATTGTTTATACACTGTTCAAAATGCAGAAATTTGATGTCCCATAAGGAGGAGATAATTTATGAACGTTAATACACTGTTCAAAATGCAGTAATTTGATTTCCCATAGGAAGAAGAGAATTTATAACTCTACAGTAGTAAATTGTTTCTCAAGTATACAAATATTTGTGCAAATCAAGGGTAACACAATTGGTGGTCGTCTATTATTCCTTCAGTCATCGGTCAAATAAACAATAAGACGCCTACGATCACTTGACTAATCCCGTGCACATGTGAATTCACAAAGGTGAGTGTGTATATGCCTAGCTGAACGTTTGCATATGTGTTTCTTGAAAGAAAAAAATACAAATATTCATGATATATAAACATAGATAACCCATGAAGCACTGGTACGGGCTAAAAGCAACGCTTAACAAACTTTTACATGCGAATTTATGTGACCACTGAACAGCGCTACGCTCGTACAACCGCACCAGATACAGTACGTATACTGTACTCCAAGTGTACAACGAGCTGTTGTCCTCGAAGAAAAAGGAAGAGACACAAGTTGTTGTCAGACGTTGATCGCTGGCCGTTCCTTAACGACAAGTGGTCGTTATTAGCACGTAACCGGCGATCGACCGGCCGGTGAGACGACAACCGGCGAATACGGCAGATTAAGCGCGGCAGCAGCACTACGTCCAACGGCACCACGATGGCGCTAGCTGCACGTACGTACGATCGCCACGGGATAAATATATCGGACGAGGATTCGGTCGTATTTTAACATCATTCGAGAGTACGCAGAAAAGGAAACTTCAGAGGAAACCGAAAGCAACGAACGCTTTTGGAGGCAGCTACGTTTCTACGTAGTACTACCTAAATGCATGTGCCTTTTCAAAATTCAGTTTATTCAGGCCCATTTTGTTGTTGTGTATGCTAGAGACATTCGTCTATCTCTGTGAGTTCAGAAGCAACCACTGACCAAAAAGTTACGTATTTGAGTTAAAATGCATTTGAAATAAAAGCATGGATGTGCAATTCTAAGAGAACCAATTACAAGCACATGGAGAATAATAAGATCCGAGGAACCTAGGAATCATGCTCGCACCATAATATGAATTTTCTTGGGTGTGATACAATTAACACAAGGACTTATTGGTGTCCATTTTATTTGTTACTTTATCAGACATTATAATTTACTGACTGTTTCACGGGATATAACGGGGCTATGCCTAATTGATTATTCTTGTGTGAGAGATACATGAAAAGGATAGTATGCAAAGCTTATTATACAAGCAAGTGCTCCCTCTGCAAAGCTTATTATATGGAAAAATTATTTTTAGTTCTCCCAACGTTTATATATGAACGGGGGGAGTACCCAATTGTATACCTCCATCTACTCGTCAAATAATTTCATGTACTTGCAACCATATCTCACATCTGTAAAGTCATGCTAATAAGTAATAACCACTGTAGTCTAATGTACTATATGTATGTTGAGCATGCATATGAACAACCATGCAAGATCAAAAGCAACTTGATATACGATGCTTGTCTATATATAAGGTGTCCCCGGGCAATGTACAGCATCGGTCACCTAATGATGATGATCGACTACTCTTAACCTAAGCAGCTGAAGTGGATTGTACTAATAATTGTGTTCCCTACCTTCCCGTAGGCACATGTGCAAGCTATTCGCTCCTGTTGCATCTCAACGTTTTTCAGAATGTGTACCAGTCATACAAGAGAAAGTTCACTTATTCACAACAATTTGTGCAAATTTACTTGGAAGCGTTCACGCAAGATTAATTCCAGGGCACTCAACAACACAAATGCATCAGCTAAAGCTGGCGCAAACATTAGAGGCCACACATTTCATCCGTACACAATTAATTGACAGTTCATCGAGGTTACGCCAAAGACGAATGGACGGGTGCGTCACGCTACACGTGACAACACATCACAGACATGCGAACATTCACTGTGCACGTACGTAGATGGGCCACCAGCAATGAGCAATGCACCCTTGTACATATATACGTGAGCTTTTAAGGTACTTGTTCGTGTCTACGTAGGTACACGGACACAGAAGTTGGCTGTACGGTACAGAGGCATAATAACATGTACTTTCTCCATGTTTACTTAAATAATTTTGGACGGCTAATCTTGTTCAAATTGTAAAGTATGAATCACAAGAATGCCATAGAACAATTCAAATATCATAGGAAGTAAGAAAGTTTTTGTAATCCAAACATATACCGTGTCGACATGCTCAACGCAGTGGCATACATGGTGATCGCGACTTTTACTAGAGAGAGGCAGGGCAGTGCTTTGAAGAAGTCCTAAAACATCAGGACTATACGTTGCTGTTACTGCTACTATGTAGCAGCAGCGACTCGTGCATGCACATATGGTGGGGGGTGGGGGGACCTCGCAGAAGGTGCGATTTCACATCGTAGGGACGGGAGATTAATTATCAGTATTATGGATGATCGGACCCCCTTAATCAATCAATTGCTTGTCAACTAGGGTCGGGTTCAGCTTGGCTTAATCCCAACCATAATATTAAGGAGAAAAATTAGGTGATTAGATAAATGAGTGCTCTATTTTGTGTGGACTACATATGGGAGAGTACTATAGAAAACTGAGTGTTTGGGTCATGCATTCAGCAAGGCATCATTTAGTTTTTGTTAACGATGAGGGTCAAAGAAAGTGATGTCAATGTGGAAATGGGACCAAATTGTAATGTCGTTTCTAATACTTCCACCAACATATGACAGGTTGCGTTTTTATTGTTGTGCCGACAAATTTTAACATTAGAAATGTGAAATGTTATATGAGATACCACATCAGCTGTAATAAGATCATAAATTTCACCTGGAAAAATTAACCACTCGACAGAAATGTGCATATTCGAAAAATCATTTGTTTTGTGCCTGAAGGGAGTAAGAGGCAGTGTAACTTTTCAATAAGAACTGATTATAAACAAGCGCTACATGCATAAACAAGTAAAACAACAGAGTTTGTTGAAATATCTAGCTTAAATTTTGTGGTGGACACTGATGCAGAAAATCTAAAATCTGTAGAACTTTTATAATTTTTTTAAAAAAGTTTGATCCAGGAAAAAAAAACTCATAATAAAAGGCTTTGATCTAAGAGAAGTTAGAAAATGTTTCCTTTTTCATTCATGTACATCTGTCTGTTTTTTTTATAGATAAAAGAAAATATATACAACTGTCTGTTGATTGTCGCTCTTCTTGCATGCATGCATATCACGCACGGACTAATCAAGAATCTTACACCTTAGTCCTCTATACTGTATTATTTCCTTAGTTCTTTTCAAATCACCATCTTGCAACTTGACAGGTGGTTTGTTGCAAATAAATTGGATATGCATGCTGCACGACATGGTCAAGCTAGGATCGATTGCTGGTTGGAAGTGTGACCGTGAGAGTGAAAGAACAGGAAAACAGAAAAGAAAATTCAGGTCGGACGCAGGCAGCTTTCATGCTACATGAATATACAACACACTGGAGAAAGTGATGGTTGCATGAAAGCAAGTTCATGTAAGTAATCTATTTCTTATTTTCTTGGCAGGGAAAAAAAAGAGGACGAAAGCACGGCAGGATTCCTATTAGCGATGCTCAGATTTCAATGGAAGGAAGATAGTTATTCCAATCACTTTGCTCGGTTAATCACCTTTTAAAAAAACACTTAAATATATCCATTATTTTAACACTCGTACCACTTAGCAACGCAAAGGACGATGACAAATTGTTGGGAAATTTTGGTGTCATCTACTCGAACAGTCAACTGGCCACTTGATGGGCAAGAAAAATATCGTCTATACAAACAAGTAACTACTGACGTACGGTGATAGAAAAAGGAGGTAAAAACTGACGTAACAAACAGATGAGAATCCTTACCTCCAAAACTTGGTGATCAGGTCGTCCATGTTACCTTGACCTTTTTCCAATTATGTTGTTTCATCCATCCACCCACATGCTTACTCTGGATTTTGCTATGCATTGAGCCATATGCCCATATGCGTATTGCCTTTGGATTTGCTAGCTGCTCAAATGCAGAGGCATAAAAGTAAAACGAAATATCGAAATAATTTCCATGGTCACATACTCCCTAGGGCCCCCTACTACTGTATGGCCTATGGACATAGGATGCCTATGCACACGTCCGCGGACAGCTAGCAACGGAAAGAGAGAAACAAAAGGAGTGACACGGACAAAGACGACTCGCAGGGATATTCCTGTCCAGCAATGTTTTGCTCTCGGACCACCAAAAAGATAAGCAAATATACTGATAAATTTGCATATAAACCAGGCACATAAATAAATGTATCACATCACTATAGTATATGCATGTTCTTCAAAAATATTGTATGCACATGTATTAATATGAATTTGGAGGTAATAATAGCTAGCAGCGCTAGTGCGAGTCTAGTTGGCTGGCACACGGAAGGGCGTGGTCCCTTTGCTTTCGCCTCACACGCTCGATCCCATTCCATTGATAGGTAGCCACTGACTGTCCACGCTACATGGGACTATGGGAGAAGGATTGGATTGGATTGGATTGGCGATTGGATGGTACCCTACCGAGGGACGGCCCTTTGTCCAGCACCCAATCTCCTTCCCTCCCTTTCTCTCTCTAGAACACAAAGGCCTTCGTGTAAGCTTCCACGGACCCACTCTCTGTACTGTGGATGCCGTCCTGTTCTGATCTTTCTTCATCCCTCTTGAATTCCGGGGCTGTGCCGATCATTCATTCATCATCACCCGCCCAGGCTATCAAAAATTTAACACCTCTCTCTCTCTCTCTCTCTCTCTCATGCACAACGCTGATCGTATTATTATAAAGAATTGAGTGGATATTGTGCAAATCACTCACCATATATCGTGTGTACCATAGGTATTAGGGAGGGTGTGGGCCTATCTTTCTGGGGACCCCAATAAAGATGCCTCCTTTGTCAAACTTGTCTTCCCCGTGATCTTCTAGCGCCAGCCTTGCTAATTGCCATGCTGCTGCCGCCTCCCCAGTCCTCAGCACTGAAAATAATGCACCTTCCAATATAATAATCACCTTTGACAAAAACAGAAGTTACAGGATTCAGCAACTAAAGCCAATGATATGCTGCCAAAGGTTGCATTACTTACATCCTTAACCGCCAGGGAAGTAGGGTCAGCCGATCTGGAGTGAAAGAGCACTTCTTTCCTGGTTCATAATCTTGACAAGAGAAAGGAGCAGAGCACTAGCAGTACCAGCAAAAGCAGGTCCTTACCAGAAAGTCCTTTTTTCCTGGCTCAACTGCAAGTCCTGCATGGAGAAGAACAGAATGTGACATTGATTCTATGAGTATTTAAATTTTTTTCCTGTTGAATTCCAACTGTATAACAAAATCTTCAGAAACAATATATAACAATCCCCTTCACAACAGACAATGCCAGCCTCCACAATGGATGAGATCCATTGCATGGGGAATCAAAGGACAAAACTATCAGTTGGAAACTGCATTATAAAAATGATCAATCAAAGCATTTTGATTGGCAAAGAGTTTGTTTAATTGAGATGAGTATCTGCTATCACATGGGCACAGAAGGATGCCATTACAATCCTAATCATGGAATCATGGATTAAACCTTCTTTTATCAGACAGGCAAAGATACCAACAATAATACGTGCATTGACTAGCTCATTGTGAATACTATACTCCAAAATTTTGTCTCCTCCAGTGGACCCTTTCGGTACTCGAAATTCAGAAAACAAATTCACAGACACTGAATTTCCCATTGCAATGATCAATGTCTCCATTGACGCTAGCGACAATCAATCAGACAAATCATTATTTCTTAATTGCCATGCTGCTGCCGCCTCCCCAGTCCTCAGCACTGAAAATAATGCACCTTCCAATATAATAATCACCTTTGACAAAAACAGAAGTTACAGGATTCAGCAACTAAAGCCAATGATATGCTGCCAAAGGTTGCATTACTTACATCCTTAACCGCCAGGGAAGTAGGGTCAGCCGATCTGGAGTGAAAGAGCACTTCTTTCCTGGTTCATAATCTTGACAAGAGAAAGGACTCTTTCCTGGTTCATAATCTTGACAAGAGAAAGGAGCAGAGCACTAGCAGTACCAGCAAAAGCAGGTCCTTACCAGAAAGTCCTTTTTTCCTGGCTCAACTGCAAGTCCTGCATGGAGAAGAACAGAATGTGACATTGATTCTATGAGTATTTAAATTTTTTTCCTGTTGAATTCCAACTGTATAACAAAATCTTCAGAAACAATATATAACAATCCCCTTCACAACAGACAATGCCAGCCTCCACAATGGATGAGATCCATTGCATGGGGAATCAAAGGACAAAACTATCAGTTGGAAACTGCATTATAAAAATGATCAATCAAAGCATTTTGATTGGCAAAGAGTTTGTTTAATTGAGATGAGTATCTGCTATCACATGGGCACAGAAGGATGCCATTACAATCCTAATCATGGAATCATGAATTAAACCTTCTTTTATCAGACAGGCAAAGATACCAACAATAATACGTGCATTGACTAGCTCATTGTGAATACTATACTCCAAAAATTTGTCTCCTCCAGTGGACCCTTTCGCAACTCGAAATTCAGAAAACAAATTCGCAGGCACTGAATTTCCATTGCAATGATCAATGTCTCCATTGACGCTAGCGACAGTCAATCAGACAAATCATTATTTCTAGTACCTGGCCAATTATCTTTGCAATTATAGGAAGCCCAATTCTTAACCCAGTGCCTGCAACATGCCTCTTGTTTGAGTGGAGAAGTAAAGACTCCTGATTAGAATTGCTAGTTAGCTAGCTAGCTGCCTGAGATAAACAAAAGGAAGATGCTCTCTGTCCTGGAAAACGAACATCTGATGGCACCTCTTTTTCCCGAGGACCCCAACTTTGATGATTGACGAAGGCTTTTTCCTAGAGAGAAGTGATCCAGTGAGTTACCTGAAAAGCAACAGGGAAAAAGGACAGCACTTAGGTCTGACACATAAAATCTTGCAGGTGGGAAGAAAATGAGGTGCACATGCACGCAGTAACAGCAGCTAACAAAACGAGTTTTAATTAGCAACAGAAGAAAGGTGGACAACTATTCCCAACTGTGCGCATTGCCCTGCATGGAGCACCCGTGATGTAGAAGTAGCTGCAGAAAAGAGGGGTTCTAGTAGCAGGGAACTAGTGACGCACTTGCTGTTCTGGACCACAATAATTCACCATGGGGTGAGGGCACAAGCATCGATCCATTTCCTAATTATGTAAACACAGATGGACCTGTTTCACTTTCACTGGCTTGTGATCGAAGAAATACATCGGGCATGGGAATTGGGATGAAGAGAAATTTAGGAAGAACTAACAGTTTATTGCATAGGCCGCGACAATTAAAATATCGGTGGAGATGGCTACCCCACCGGTTTTGGCACCAGACATAGATTCTTAGGAGATGACGAGACAGACGCCCACGCATAGCCGGAAGCAACCATGGAGGGCTAAACCTCCCTTCGCACAACCACCACCACCACCTTTAAAAGAAGGTGCTAAAGGGCTGTCCTGCAAAGAAAAGGAGAGGAGTGCCCCCCAACGTTTCCTTGCTTTCCACTGAAATCTCCTATCTGCAACCATACAGTTGCTCAATTCTCGTCCCAGCCGCAGCCCAATCGTTCACCGGTATATAAGTCACTACAACCTCTGCATTTCCCACCCCTTCAGCCATCAGTTCTTGAAGAAGATCTGTACTACCGGAGAAGGTGTTTGCTGTGCACAACTGAAGGCAATATACATTCAAACCCACCAGCTCTGTGAATTTGGTGCTCCCAGGTTCTGCATTGCAGTGAGATGGGGAGGCACTCTTGCTGCTACAAGCAAAAGCTGAGAAAGGGGCTCTGGTCCCCGGAGGAAGATGAGAAACTCATGAATCACATAACAAAGCATGGCCATGGCTGCTGGAGCTCTGTACCCAAACTAGCAGGTATGTGCGAAGAAATTTTCTGCAATTGGTTCCTCAATTCTTTCCTTTTCTTCTGCATTTTGTTCTTTACCATTAGCAGCCCCAATTCTTTCCTCCACTCTTGTCCCCAGATTTCTCAGTCATTCGAATTATCTATAATAACCACGATGAATTGTTGCAGGGCTTCAAAGGTGCGGAAAGAGCTGCAGGCTCAGGTGGATAAACTATCTGAGGCCAGACCTCAAGAGAGGGGCATTCTCTCAGGAGGAGGAGGACCTCATCATTGAGCTGCATGCCGTCCTTGGGAACAGGTAAGTTTAATCCTACTATTAACAATAACGAAATTCAGGATCCAATAACTGCAAAGCAACACTTGGAATTCAACTAATGTTAGCTCTTCCCTCGGCAATCTTCAGGTGGTCTCAAATTGCAGCACAGTTGCCTGGGAGGACTGACAACGAGATCAAGAATCTGTGGAACTCCTGCATCAAGAAAAAGTTGAGGCAGAAAGGCATTGACCCCAACACCCACAAGCCCCTTGCCGAGGCTGATCAAAGTGGAGCAGCTCCCACAATCAGCACAGAAAGGACCTCAGAATCCAGTGATGTCAACCCATCAAGCACCGGTGCTCTGGGAAACTTGAGCCACCTCCTCAGCGAGACGGCCCAATCATCAATGCTGCTGCCAGTGTATGACAAGAGTCGTGCTGAAACTCCAAACTTGGCACGCCCTAAGGTACCAGCAAAGGAGCTATTTCTGGAACAGCTCGCTGCTGGCCATGACAGCCCATCAACCTGCCGCTCGTCAGGCCCGACCCTGTACTTCCCTTTCCAACAGCCATTAGGCTACAGCAGTGAAAGTGGCAGTGGCGATGGCACAAATATGAATTCACTATGGTTCAACCAGAGTGACTTCAGCTGCAGCACAATTTCTACCGTTATGCCACCAGTTTCACCATCAGCCCTCTCAACATCAATGGGGCTGAATCTACCACCAGATAATACTCGACAAGGGGGCACTGGCATTGGCAGTG
>LAPY01001185.1:112171-126012 GCA_000970635.1 Eragrostis tef
CCGCGCCGAATTCGACTCCGACGGCGTCTCCGACCCCGTCCGATGTACGCATCTCTCTCTTCCTCTACCTCTTATTTGCTCGCGAGGAAGAATCTTTGGCTGGAAGATAAGCGGGTTGTGGGAAGAACAGCTCTGAAGATATCGTAGCGATATGTTTGTTTCATGGCGGAATAGAATGGTTATTACAGGGAGGTAGTTCGTATCATTTTGTGAAAGATTAGTTCTTGGCGAGCAATGTGGATGCGACGGTGTAGCTTTAGGGCGATTTTACTAGGGTTTGTTATGTCCTGGGTCCTTGTTTGCTAGTGGGGATTGAATGTGGCCTCTATTTGGAGGTACTTTGGTATTGTTGGTGTGTTCTTTCGCACCTTTGATTTTTCTAGGGTTGGTTTCTGCCTATATTGCATCATATTAGCATTCCATCTGAATGTGAACTAGTCTTGATTGCTATAGGATTGTCTGGGGAAGTTCTTTTCTTTGGCGACTTGGATTAATTTCCATTTGAAATTTTGGTCACCCTGTTATACCGCTGTAGTATTATGCTTTCAACTTATCGTTTGCTTTCTTTCGACATTAGTTCTCCCTGTAGGTTCTAGTGGGTAATAGCTCTTGGTCTCTGCAAGTCGGGAAATATGAATTTTCAAGCCACTATAATTTTGATAAGCTTGTTAGTCGTTACCGATGGGCTCGATGCCAATAGGCACCAATCCTTTTAGGTGCTATCATATTAAAGGAAGCGTTAATAACTAAATCAATTTGAGTCCTGTGATACATTGATTCTGATTCCAAATTGTTATTGTGAAGTTTAGGTCTACAAAAGCAGGACTGATAAATAGTTATTTTTTAATAATAAATCATGTTTCAGATAACCTATTGAAAGCCACTTCTTCTTGTTATTAACGGGTGTGTAGAATTACTTTGCCTTTCTATATTTAGTACTTTTTCCTGAAAAGTTTGTCGAGTTGATTATTTTTTGGACGAGTTAGTTGCTGTTCCTTTGTTAGATTGAGTTTTTTCCCCTTTTATTTTAAGTTGCATCAACCTAACTAAGAGTGAAATATTCTTTTTTATCATGGATGTGGACGTTTTGCTTTGCTTTGTTCTTTATCCTTTTTTTCTAAAATATGTTTTCACTGTATGATGATAATTAGTTACACTTAAGTTAATGTATACTTTTGTCTTCGGTTTACAGCTATTGAAGGGTGGATTGTACTGGCCACTGGAATTCACGAAGAGGCACAAGAAGACGACCTTCACAATGTTTTCCGGGAATATGGGGAGGTCAAAAACCTGCATTTGAATTTGGATCGGCGTACTGGATTTGTCAAGGTTTGTTTTTTTTATTATGTAATATTTTCTAATTTCCATTGCTGCCTACCACATGATATTTCGTTTAGAAACTGTTACTGCAACATCATGAGCATTCCTTAACACTGGTTGTTAAATTATTTGGTGCAGAAGATATCTAATCTTGTAAAGAGTATGTTCCAGTGTGGCATCTGTTGTATAAATAGCAGGACTTCTCTTGAGCTCGTCTAATTTGATTTTACCTTCATTGCCCTTTATCTTTACAGGGGTACGCTCTGGTTGAATACGAGAACTTTAAAGAAGCTCAGGCTGCAATAAAAGCACTGGATGGAACTGTGCTTAACGATAGAACAATAAGTGTTGATTGGGCATTTAGCAATGGCCCTGCTGTCAAGCCCAGAAATACAAACACTCGGAAGAGGTACTCTCACCTTTTATTGTTTCTTTGCTATTTGCATTGGTCACAAGTCAATCAGTTAGCACTGAACATGTTTCATTATGCTAGTTGCGCAAGTGTAGCTAGACCCTGAAATATAATAGTACATTTTTCACTATGGCCACTATTGGTCGGTTGTTCATAATGTATGAGGAAAGGTTTGATCAGAATGGTCACTGTTACTTGGTGATTAGGTAACCGACAAGCCATTTGACTACAGTAAGGTGTGAAGTATGCATTTTTCTTAAGTTAATTACACCTGCTTGATATTCTATAAGCTGCTCAACTTTGAGTGGAAACTTGTTGGTAGGTGTATCACTGATTCTTTGTTAGAATAGGCTGAAGGGTATGAACCTTTTAGATTTGGCTTGTCACACTTGGGGAAATGTTTGCTGACATTTATTTTGGTTCAAGTTTATTTTTCATTAAGGCATAGCGCTTGTAAAAAAGTTAAATTACTTGGTTTATCTGTTTCTTGTCTGTTTATAATTTAAGCTGCAGTTACACATTGATTTCTTAGTTCCCTCTTAACATGCAAGGGCTTCTCTGTTACTATTTCTGATAAATATTGGTAGTCAACACTCCGCTAATGAATCTGAACAAAACCCTAGTGAAGTACTCCCTCCGTCCATTCTTTACCTTCACTTAAGCAAAACAGAGAATTCCAAAATTATTTTTCTTGTAAGGCTTGGGAGCGTGTTCCTTTGTTTGCTAGTTAATGCAAGGTGAGCTAGCCAACGGGTTGATATGCCCCTGATTGGCCATAAGCCACCATGAGTATGTCCTTTCGTTTCCTAGTTAATGCAGCGTGGGGCTCTGATTGGCCAAAGTGGCGCGAGATGCATGCAGGCTGGAATGTATTTCTTTGATCTCCTTTACGAATGCATTATTGCTCTCCTTGGTCTCTGTTCCACAGCTAAAACGAAAATTAATCCTGGATGGTGGGAGTAGTTACTGACTTAATTTGGTATGCTGTGTTTTGCCAGATCACCAAGAGCTCATCGCTCCAGGAGCCCACCCAGGAGAAGACACTGATGTTTCCTCAGCAAGTCTTGTGTCGCTAGCAGGGATCGAGTGGCTAGATGTGCGCGGGGATTCCAGTTGTTTGCTCGGTTTCTAACCAGAGTTTGAAGATTGTATGTGTCGCCAGCAGTGATCGGGTGGCTAGATGTGCGGGGATTCCAGTTGTTTGCTCGGTGTCTTACCAGAGTTTGAAGGTTGTTAGTAGCTTTGCTGCTCCTTCCCTTTTGTGACCATGGTAGTTGGAGTTGTGTAGACCATTATGTTTTGCTTGTATCAGTTACTGCAACCGCTGATTATTTTAGATCTTGGACAAGTGGCCAGTTAGAAATGGATGCTTATGTACCCTGTACTCCTTCCTTATGTATCTCTTATTGAATTGCTGCATATGGAGTTGATCATAGTGATTGGTGGTGAAGGGCTGATTTGAGTAATTGTCTTGAGTCAAATGCATAGGTAATGAGTTGCGCACTTGTGGTGCACTTTTGCATGTCTTGGGTTTCTTCTGAGCAAAATGTAATCAATTCTTTTTGCTCACCATCAAAGTCCCCCATATAGCTGAGAATTTCCTAGCAATTGGAAGCCGCTTTTGGTGACGAGGCTGATAAATTTATATTACGTGATCGTTACTGTCCATCTTTTTCAGCTCTGCGCCCAAAAAGAGAAAGAAGACTGATACAGGGTTGGCGTTGGTTTTTCCAATGAAAGCCTTATTTTTTTTTTTGAACATGAACATGAGTGGTAGACTGAACACCCACACAATCTCGATTTGACAAAGCAACACTTTCCATGGTAGGATCGGACCAACGGAACAGACTAACTACAGTACGCAGTCGTCTATTTGTTAGGCAGGCGACTTGAACATAGATTCTTTGACCAGGTGATCAGGACTCGTACAAGTATCTGGCGCGACTAGGCGGGGACAGGATTCGAACCTGCAATCTTAAGGTCATGAGCCTGATGAGTCGACCAATTCCTCTACCCCGCTTCTTCCCCTGATCTTTCTTTCCCTCTTCCCACCGGGATTCCCATTGCTTGCTTGGCCAGGATAGAACCAGCGTTTGGAGGTTGGAGCTACCTCCTTGACTGACGACCGGTACGAACTCCCTCCTTGACTGACGACCGGTACGAACTTGCTGAAAGCACGAGCGTAGAAGCGAAAGAAGAAGCGAGGGGATTGAGCTTCCAAGCGAAAGAAGCGATGAGCGTTTTGTTGCTAAAGTGCATACTTCTTGCTCCTTTCTTGAATGCAAAACCTGGGAGGTGTAATTTGGTGTAAGCAGAAGGCGGAGGTGTAATAATCTTGCATGTTCTATAAGGAGAGAATTTGCATTTTACCGGGAGCCTTTTGTGCTTCAATCGTCGAGATGACACCGGTATGTGCAGTACCCGCTTTCGTCAAATTTGGATGATAATGGTCCGAGTGCCGCTAGACAATGTATATTTGTATCAGAAACCTGGAACACGCCACATTGAAGAACCTCGCGACAGCTACAAAACCAGAATTGCAGAAATATCCATCGATTCATTACGCATTGCTGCGATACAAACACATGTCTACAAGTCCATCCCGCATCTCCGAAATATGTGAACAATTCCCATAAACGATTCACAGCATCCGTCATTGACACACAAAGATGAGCCCATAAGATCCATACATGGCATGAGTTACGATGGCTCTAGCAATGGTAATCTGTCTTTGAAATCACTCACGCAGCCTTCACTGACGCATCTTCCGAAACCCGGAGGGAAGCTACGAGTTTTCTGACACGGGCTTTGACTTTGTCCATCTTCTGCAGATCCTGGTCCCGAACGTCACCAGCCTCACGTTCTGGTGGAGAGGAGCTTCGCTCTGAATTTCCTAGGACTGGTTCGTGCTCGACAATTCTAGCTCCTGGCTTATTGCTAGTTACAGCACGTTGTGCGCCTTGGCGAAGGGCTGGTGGATTGGATGATGAGCTGGGCCTCAAATCTGGCATGGCCGTGAGGATGGCGTCCTTCCGAGCGTTTAGGCTGGACATGCTCCTTGCGGCTGAAGGATTAGGGATTGGGCAAGCTGAAGCTTCCTGAGATGGCTCTGAAGGGCTCACAGGCAGCTGGACATCCTGGTTATCACCATCATCACCGCCATCATTTCCATCATCTGATTTATCTTCACTTGAGTCACTGGTATCAGATTCTGCAATACATTGATAGATATTACTGAAGATGATATAGCTACTATAACAACAGGATACAAACATTGTTTAAAATTCTTTTCTTGTATCTTTTCTGTTCTTTTTTTCCCACAGTTCACCATAGAACCCATACAAGAAGGGAAAAAACATCACTGAAAGGAATTACTCTGCTATTGTTGGTTACTGTGAAGACGTCCTCAATCTGCTATTACTCTGCTATTGCCAGTAGGGGAACAAGATCACACATTACCAATGAAGGATTAAGACTACAATCATGCAATAGATAAAAGACTCTTATCATGCCAGCATGCGCCAAACAGTTAATTTACTAGAACTAGAGTTTGCTGCACAGTTTCTCTACTCACATGGGTCTGAAAGTGAATTACCAGGAGGCTTAAATTAGTACTTGACCAAAGAAGACTATCATACAGTAGGATTGTTTGAATCTACAACGGGGTTTCTGCTTGTTGCGCACTTACACTACCATTAGGCAAGACGAGATAAAAAATTCATGATTGGTCTCCCTTTTTGATGGCGTGCTGAGGAATGCAGGCAGGCGACTAGTTCTATCAATCTTAACAGGTAGGCTCACACGAATTCATCCAGCTCTCTTCAATTCATCATAAATGTGCAAATGGAAAGTCTGGTTTGGTTTGTGAAGCAAATGGAAAGTCTGGTTTACCATTTGGATATGAAAAGAAAACATTGTTTGTGGCAAGGTTCTGATTTTCCTTCTCAGAAAGAGAAACAAACCAGCTGCTTATGATTTGTGAAACAGATGGAAAGCCTGGATGTATTGTAATTAACAAACTCCTAACAGAGCCATTGTTGATGAAGAAAAGAATATTCGCAAGTTGTACACACACAAGAGGTCCAATATGTTATACACACACATTGCTGCTATTTATAGTGAAGAGAAAATATGGGATAAGTGTACTACCCTGAGGAACTGCACCTTGCAAAATTAGTAACGGCATCAAAATTTATTTTGTGACTGATGTCTAGGATAGAAATATCTCTTTGATCAAATGCCACAGACTATTCTTTTGTCAATAATAGACTGCTCTCTAGTACCATTATGAAGGAACCTTCCCCATTGAAAGGCTTCATATGCTCATCCTTGAGTGGAGTAGAATGTGATAATGATTGACTCCCCACCCCCATCCCCACATACTGTCCCTTTCAATGGGACTGCACGGTGCTCACATCTCTTAGTCGCCAATTACCAATTCCTCAAAATACACACACACTAAAAGTCCCATTCACTTGTAATGTTGTATCTTCTTAAAGTTTGTTGGTTATTTTCCTAGGTGAACAAGCTAATCAAAGTGGTTAACAGAAAAATTATATTTCGAACTTTTTGTAGTAGCATTAAAGAAATTGGATGGTTTGTAAAGTAAATTACGAATGAAACAAATCTTAGTAGAATAAACAATTGAAACCTATGATTATGCTGCCAAAAAAGAGGAAAATCTCTAAGACACTATTTTCTAAATGCATGATTCATGGTAGCATATCATACCAGCAGATTTACGATGAATCACACGAGCAACATGCCAACTTTTTCCTTTTTCCTGAAAAATTAAAAACAAATATAAATATGGATGGCTATTTTTAATTGATGACATTAGGATAACACTTTTAGTTCATTTTCTAGCCAAAAAACTTGTTCTAACGTCATTACTAAAAATAGAAGGGAGTGATAGCCAATAAATTTGGGCTGAAAACTGCTTTCCACTATAAAATCAAACAAAAGACTACACGATCATGAGTCACCTCTACTCAGCATTTCTAGCCATAAACTACAGAAATACTTTATTTAGATTACATCCATTAGGCAGATACCTGTGCAAGAGGTACCGTCCAACCTCCTGAAAGGCACCAATTAAGAGTGGGCCTCAGATTGTTACGATTAGCAGCATAACATTTACCTTCACCTATGGGAGGTTTAAGTAGCTCCACCTGTGGCAGAAAGATGCGGATATCTGTCAGAAGTTATAGTGCTGGCTTGGAGACTGGTACAAGCATGAAAATATGATGACCAAATGGCAAGTTAATACTTGATGGATAACTCCAGTACCACAAGAAGAAATAAACCAAACTGGATCATGAATGGAATGTGACAGTTACTTACTATATCCAGTTTGTCCACATTCTTCAGGTATTACATAATTGTAACAGCTTAGATACGCACTTATAGTTTTCTTGCAATGCACACACACGCGCGTGTGTTGTGTGTTGTGCGTGTGTGTGTGTTGTGTGTGTGTGTGTTAGGAATACCAAGCAAATCCATTAGAACAAAAGCTAATTTCTACTAACATTGTAAATTATCGAATTCTTACCTCACACATTTCTTCATTGATTAACTTAGTAATTTTACCAGACCAATAGCAACCGTCAGAAAACCAATCAACAAGGTCACCTATTTTCCAGGTTTCATCAACAGTTGCTATGATATCATTATCGGGCAGCTGCTCAGGAACTTGATCCTTCCAATGCCATTGAGGAAATGAAGGCCGTATCATGATTTGCTCTCTAGATTGTTGTTTGGAGCATGGTGGGTTCTTTTGAAAGAGCCTAACCCATTCCTGATCTGCTAGGAAACAGAATGTGGAGTAAAAAGATATGTCTGAATAATTGTCAACAATACACAGCAATTAATAGAGAAACTGGAGTAAAACAATTTGCAGCCTAACTAGATAAATCATGTTTGGTGAGGGAACATGATTAGGAGAAACAGTTTAGCTATAGTTATGTCACAGTTTATTTTTAGTTACCAACTACAAAACATGGGCTGAATTCCCATGATCTTTCATTTTTTTATAACATGCAAAAGCTATATAAATGGTTAAGGGCAAGCTAAATCCTAGCAAAACAATGACCCTAATACATCACCTATTCATGTGACAACTAGCATCATGGATGACTGAAAATACTAGAGCATCACTCTAAGGCAAATAATTGCTGAAAACAAGAGAGCACATAACGACTTGATTACCTTCACCTGGGTAGTCAATATACTCCAAGTAACACTCATAGTGACCCGACTCTGTGACACGCATGGCATTGATCTGAAAAAGGAAAAATAGCACATAGCATCTTAGCTGATTCTCGTGCTCTGTTATCCAGGTCATATGAGCTACCGAGGAAAGGTAACTCAAGCATCAACGTTTTAAGACAAATCTTCTGATTCAATCAAATTCAATGTATGCATTTATATTTTTTCAAGGCAAGCAAATAAAGTGATGAATTTGAGCCCCCGGAGACTGAATTCAAACGCAAACCATCCGTAATTTTGATAGACAGCCAATATAAAAAGATACTAGCCAGGCCGGCGCGCTATGCCACGCCGGAACGGATAGCAGGGCAAACCGACCTCAACGGAGCAAGAGGTCAACAAAGGGCCACAACCAGGCAGCAGGGCCGACACACAAAGGCCCAAAGGAAGCGAGCCCAAACACCAGGCTCAGTGCATTAAGCAAACAAAGTGGCAATGGAAGGCAAGGACACATTAGGGCCAACAAATGGCCGAGACACAAAGTGGTAATGGAAGGAACTGTTTGTGTAAAACTGAATAATCAAATGGGATCTTACTTTCAGAGCTACAAGGGTGTGAGGCAAGGTGACCCCCTCTCCCCTCTTCTTTTTAATGCAGTGGCAGATGCCCTCACAAGAATGTTCCATTATGCACAAAGAAACAATATGATAAAAGGACTCGCCGATAACTTGGTCCCTAATGGAGTAGCAATATTACAGTACGCTATGATACAATCTTGTGTCTCAGAGATGATATTCAGGGTGCAAGAAATGTAAAGTTGATCCTATACATGTATGAACAGATGTCAGGGTTGAAAATCAACTTTGACAAGAGTGAAATTCTGCTAATTGGGGGTGACAATAACCTTGCTCTCACATACGCAAACCTATTTGACTGTCAGATAGGATCTTTCCTTCTGAAATACTTAGGTGTACCTGTTGCTACCAGTAAGTTGCAAGTGGCTGACTGGCAGTACATGGAGGATAAATCTTACAAGAAACTTGATATATGGCAAGCAAATACAATGTCTATTGGTGGGAGAACCATTCCAATCAATTCCAGCCTGTCTAACTCAACCATTTACCATCGATGTACCTTCTCCCTAAGACAGTGGTTAAAAGGAATATTGCCATGTATAGACAAGCCATCCAACTTCTCTATGACATTGCAGTATCGCACATCAGTCAAGAATACCGAAGTATAACTGTCCGGACTCTACATTAGCCATTGTATCTGTCCATATAAAACCGTATGTAACGGTGTAAATTATCCTTCAGTTCTCAAATGTTTTGTGCTTCTGGCCAACAAAAGCTTGATTATGCTACTTATATTTAACATAGATTTGATCAAAATGTTTTATAATGATATGACAAGTGTCCAAGGATAAGTGATAGAATCAGGGGTCCTTTTATAAGGAAAAATACTTTGTGACTGGAAAGGTGCAGAATATTTACAAAATAAACTTTTGGTAAGGGCATTGTCCAAGAACCTAAATTTTGCCTCCACCTTTTAGTGCAAGTCAGTTTCTTAAAGACAGGACAACTATAAATCCCCAAGTATCTTCATTATATTGAACCAACAATCAAAGTAAGTTGGCATGCAAGTCGCCACACATAATCAGGTCAACGGTGTGCTGTGCTTGGATTTGGTGCATTTGGGGTGTGGCTCGACATGGTACAAAAGATGACTGTTGGCTACTCTCTATCTTTTAAAAGGCTTTTTTTTGTCTGTAGGACATCCCTAAATGTTGGTTGTGTGTGTCGGACACCGCAGCTTCATCATTTGTCTCACAGACACGCACAAAAACTGGATTTGTCTGTAGGACACCGCCTTGATTATTTTATTCATTTCCTGAGCCAGGAGGAGAGAAAGATTATTAAGGTTGTCCATACGAACAATCCAATCGTTTCCTGAGCCAGGAGGAGAGAAAGATTATGAAGGTTGTCCATAGGGACAATCCAACCTTCATAATTGACGCGGTGTCCTACAGACAAATGATGAAGTTGCGGTGTCCGACACACAAAACCAACATTTAGGGATGTCCTACAGACAAAAAACCCCTTTTAAAATAATTGCCATTCTGGGTTCGGTAAATCAAAACTATCTATCTTTGACCCATTAGTTTTTAAAACATTTGTATATTTAAATAACATAAGGTTTATGTTTTTAGATTGAAATATACTTTCACACATATTAAAGCATATAAAAGTTTATAAAGCAATGATCAAAGATTGAAATATTTAACATTTGACCAAACCTAAAACTACAATTATTTCGAAATGTAGTGGGATATAGCGACGTGTCTAGATCCCTCATGACCAGCAGCTTGGTAGCTTGGTTGGACATCTCAAAATGGGTGGATGTGATGTCACGACACACATGTCATAGGCGTCGCGCCATATGAAGCCAGCAAGTCCAGCAGATTATGGACGAAGCCACGCTTTGGAGCCAAGCGGGTTTCCTACAACAGCCGGACTTCTTCGTTATATGAGTAGCTTTCGTTTGTACGGTGTGTTAGGGGTAGGAGTAGTTTTGGTTGCTTTCCTTTCTTGTGTGAGTAGTCGGTTATGTTTAGGTGTGTGTTGGCCACCCCGCCAGGGGTGTGTTGTAAACTCTATTCCTTCTTAATGAAATATGTGCATTGCACGTTCTCGAAAAAAAGAAGCTAGCAAAGCAGCAACAATAGGATCAACGTTATCAAAGAAATTCAATAAGCCAAGATAGTAACATATTTTAGTGAGTCTGACCACCTTGCTAGTACTGTATATTAGAGGCTTTACCTTGCAACGAAACCATGCACCCCTGTAACCTTCCTGGAAGGTCTTGGACTCCGCGAGATCCCCAGCCTTAAATGGAAGAATCAGATCCATTTCTTGCCACCAATCTAGCAGGGATTAAACACATGCAGGGGAGAATCAAGTTCACACATTTGGGAATGGGAATCGAAGCACAACAGTGATAACCACATATATATAGCAATACAGGCTAGTAAACAAAGACCAACGAGATTCCCCTCTCCACCACATTCACATAGACCACCAGGCGATGCAATAAAGTAATCGAAACGCACAGGAATCCAGAACCAAGAAACACATTTCCTCCAAACGCTGGTAGGTGACGTACCAGAAGAGGCCCGGGAGGGCGGCGATCAAGAACCTGTCCGGCGGACCACGGCCGATCGCCGGTGACCGCCGCGTCCTCCCCTCAGCCGGCTACCAGCGTCGGCCCCTCTTCGGCGGCGGCGTGTCCAGGAGTGCAGCACTGTGCACGAGGGGGGAGGAATTTTAGAGAGGTTGTCGGAATGATTAACCCCTAATAAACCCTGTGGGCCAGGCTGCTAGCAACTACAGAAAGATTAGGCCGGCCCAACCCGTAGTCCGGCGGCCGGCCTATTTTCTTGCCAATTTCAACGCAACGGGGGGTGGCTAAATAACTCTCTGACCTTTACGATCCGCGGCGAAGTGATTCTGTCTCCGGCGAGACCTCCGGCTCATCGTTGACCACCGGGTTTAGAGGGGGACGGGGCAGCGGCGGGTGATGGAGACGGCGGGCGGCGATTGCGCTGCCGGAGCCGCTGGGTTGGAGGTGGGCGGAGGGTCGTGGACGAGGTGGGGGCGTCATGAGCACAAGAGCCAAGAGGTTAGCGTGGAGGCGGGGGGGGGGGGGGGGAGAGGAAGGAGACGATGTCTCCACGGGGCCTTCTGGATGGGAGGAAACGGGATCGAGGAGAGGATAGGGGAATGGCTGGCGGTCCTCGCCGGTGCTAAAGGTGGCGCCTTTGAGGCGGCGGCTGTCGGCGGCCGCGCGGGGTGGGGGTCAGAACTCAGAAGTGGTGGCGCAGGTATGGAAGGGAGATACTGGATGGAGGTTGACGAAGACTGTACTGCAATAACAGAGAGAGAGAGAGAGTTCACCTGAGCTGTTCGATCAATATCCAACGCTCAGGGATCTTAGAGCTCGGTAATGCCGAGAGGACTTCGTCTTGGACAAGAACAAGCGTACAGTGCTGCCTTGGACGATCCCTCTTCACAAATCACGCGCGGGTTCTTATCACCGGAGCATCTTTCCCTTGCCTGCGCCCAGCGAGATCCACATATGGCCATGCCACTTTCGCGGTGGATCGATCTGCGTTGAAGTTTTGCGTTTTATATGTCATAGGTGTGTCTTCAAGTGTGTTCTTTCTTCTGGCATATATACAAATCACATAGCAAAACTGCACCATGCTGATTGCTGAGCAGCCGGTCAAGCCAGCAACCAAACAAGCCCCAACTACGGGTTGAAACTCTTCGTCAATTACTCCCTCTGGTTTTTATTTGTTGACCTTTCATAAAAGAATTTGCACTACAAATGAACTAGCTTGTGCTGTCCAAACGCCATCAAATAAAAAACGGAGGTAATACACTTTTACCTCAACAAGAGATACTCGATATTATGAGTTTAAATGTAAAAACACACACACATATACACAATAGAAGATTTACTCAATTTTCTTACAACAACGTGATTTTATCTCAAAAAATTTTGGAAAAGAAATCAAGAGCAATACGTTGATCAAATTTTGCGTACATTTTAAATATGACCAAATCTGGCAAAATTATTACACAACTAGGGATGGCAATTTCACCCATAGATATGGGCACCCGATGGGCGTGGGCGTGGGTGCAACTTTTCGCCTATGGGTGTGACCCACACCGGACCCGACTTGGACTTGGGTGAAGGATGGGTGTCATTTTTCGCCCATGAGTCATCCATGGGTGACCCGATTATAGCCCATTCGCGCCTTCCCACTTTCAGACGCGATGTCATCACTCCATCTCCTCATTCTTGTGAGTTTATGATGATGGTAAACCTTCATTTAATTGTTGTAGAAAATGTGTTGTGACAAAAAATGTGACTATATATCTATTTGCTAAACTTTCATGCCGCGAGATGATAAATATAAGTATATTTATTGATTTTTTTTATTTTATACATGTGTTTTATGTATATTGTGCTATACCCGATGGGTACCCAACACCCAACCAAAACCCGATGGGCGTGGGTGTGGGTGTCAATTTTCACCCATGTGCATGGGTGTGGACGTCATTTTTCACCCGAAGTCAAGTTCATTTTGCGTGGGTTTTTGGTCCACCCGACTCGAACCCGACCCATTGCCATCCCTAGACACAACTTGTGTCATTTTACAACTTACATGGAGCCAGAGGTGCGACCCGCGATTTGGGGACTTCCTTCATGCTCCTAGCTAGGCTCATCAATTGTTTTAAGGTACACAGGGTAGTAAATCAATTCATCAGCATTGGAGTGGATAACCAAGCCTAGACATCACAAAATTCATTGGCTTGAAGAAATGTCCTCTCCCGAAAAGGAAACTATGATTAGAAAGCAACGAATGCCAAGCCATCACAATTACTTGCGACATTTTCATCAAGTTAATTTGTTCACATTTTCTCCGCGAAAAGCATCGCGACTGGGTTCCAAGACTCGTCAAAACATTGACATTAAGAATACAAGTCCAAATGTCATGACAAGCCTCAGATAATGCCATTGATATAAAATAAAAGAGAGGGAGGGGGGGGGCATTGACCCCTCCCCTCAGTGCCATTATTGATTGCTTTGCGCACCTAGTTTAAATATTATGTCTCCACCACTACTTCAAGAATATGAATGTGATGTCATCGATGTAAAAACAAAATGGAATGTTGGAGTGTGTTTGACCCATACAGAGGCCCATGTGTGTTGGATATATATACCCACCCATCTAGGGTTGGAGGAATCAATTCGGCTAGTTCAATCCTGACTCTAACATGGTATCACAGCCACCTCTCTCTCTCGTCTCCCTCCCTCCCCAACCCTAACCCTAGCC
>LAPY01001186.1:31191-41289 GCA_000970635.1 Eragrostis tef
TTCGGCGGCCACGCCTACGGCTCCTACGCTTCCGGCGGAGGGAAATGTGAAAGCGCAGGTGGTGGAAGGGGGGCGGGGCGGCGGCGTGTGCCCGTGTGTGAAGCGGGGCTGGGTCACGTTTCGCTGACTTGTGGGGACGGCGGGAGCATGTGGGCCCGCTGTCAGGGACGAGTGGTGGGCCACGGGATGGGGGGTTCACGGTTGTCAGGACGCGCTTCTGGAAATCCGCTTTTCCTTTTATTTTTTCCTTTTTGTTCTTTGCTTTCCTTTTTTTCCTGCGGTTTTTTGCTCACTTATAAACGATGGAGCCCGGAAATGGTGATGGGTTGCCTTTCCATGCCATGGAGAGGCAATCAACCATGCATGTGCTTCTTGGTCCAGGCTCCAGAAAATTTTGGATATTTTGAAAAGTTGTCAGTATTTCGAACATGGCTTCTCGAGCTCAAAAGGGTTTTGTAGGAGGGAACGACCAATTCGAAAGCTTTGTCAACATTCCACACGCGCAGTCCTATGAGATCGAGCTTGATAACGTTGATTATTAAGGCCGGTCACGTGCAGGCCACTCCGCTTGGATTCAGGGGCCTTTGTCTTGTTCGAAACTTTCGTCCCGGGTCAAGTAAAGTACTGCTTCGTTAAGCATTGTGGTTGCTAAGTGCACAACTTAATGATAGGGACTTGTGATTAGTGGGGACTAGAGACTAGAGAGTACACAAGAGTTTTTCTTTTTCTTTTGCAAACATCCGTGACTGGCAGAGTCACATGCATGGAGTTCTGTCCAGGTGTCCTGAATAAGGCCCAAGAAAACTATAAAGTGCCGAATCTGTGACCTGACATACCAACTAAACAATACTACTACTTTGTGGATTGTGGTTCCGCACTCGTCAGGAAATATAACAGGGAGCTTGAGATGGTGTTATCGGAGTGGAATGATTCTGGGATGTCTCTTGTCGGGAGCAGTGCAATAACAAGGTTACCTTTTACAAATTAGAGTAAAATTCAAAAAACTATGACCACATGCATGAAGTGACACAAAATACATTTTTTAAATTCAGTTTTGAAAACACCAGAACTTTGGCGTGGCACAGTTTCTTTGGCTGTTGTTTGCTCTATTGCCGAACTTGCGGCCTGCCAAACTTTCTCCATAGCAACTCAGTTCATTTCTACGCCATAACTCTCGCCAAAAGTCTGGCGGCCGTTTTGCTCTCCGCAAGTGCGGCGCGACCACAGCTGCGATGTGGCAACCGACGGCTATAATCCAAACAGACCCAAGACCTCTGACTCTTCTCTTATTCCCCGTCCCCTTCTACTGAGAGAGGCGATCGGGAGCGAGCGCGTCCCCGCCGGCGGATCTGGCGGGCTCCGTCCTCCGGGGCGTCGCGAGGTGGCGAGGAGTTAGTCAGTGGATCTTCGTCGTCGTCGACGAGGCGAGGAGTTTATTGGCCTTTTGATTCAAGGAGGCGGAGGAAGTTGCGGCTCTAAGGAAGATGGGTGAACGGTTCGTGCTCGGGTGTTCCGCGGCGGCAGTCGTCGGCAGCGGCGAGCGGCGGACTGGGCGGGAAGGTGCTCGGGGCGCGGCCCCGGCCGGACGGGCGGTCAGTTCTTGCTAATCTCGCGTCGCGAGTGTCTTTCCCGGCTCAATGCAAAGCCTGTGTGCGATCGAGCCCTTCTCGGCTTTGAGTTCAAGGAGACGGCGAAAGCTGCAACGGCGGAGGCTGGCGAAGGTGGATCTCGTCGCCGTTGGTGTGCTTGAGGTCCAGGGGCTTCTTTGTAATTTTTGGTTTTCTCAAGGGCCTTGTGCACTTTGAGTGGTACAACTGCACTCTGTATCCTTGTATAGAGCATCTCCAAGAGAGTCCTAAAAACTCCCTTAAATCAAAATATTGGGAGTCAATCCAAAAAACCATCTTCAACATGACCTCAAAACCACTCTCAGTCTTTTTATAGCCCATAAACTCCTCTCATTTGTAGCTACAAACAGGGGAAGAATTAGGGCTCCTATATCTTTTTTTCCTATGCAATTAATGTTTTTTGTGGCCCTAAATGATGATGTGGTCCAATCAAAAGTGTTTTAATATACTTTTAGGGGAGAACTGTTGGAGAAAGAGAGAAAAAATACCTTTCATATTTTTTTAGTTTTTATAAGAGTCTCTTGAAGATCCTCTAACTTACATGTTTTCCTTATCTTCAATTAGGTATGTTTGATAAAAAAAAAACGTGAGGAGTCAGAGGAAGCGGAGCCGGGGACGCCTCGCGATTTACGGCACAGCACAGGATCGAGCGCTGTGCGCGGCGGGCTTGTTTTTAACTCGTGCTCCCGGCGGACGCGGTGGGCCGGAGTACGAGGACGTCAGGTGCAGGATTCGCTGCGTCAGAAACCGCATCGCCCGTACGGGTCACTCGTGGCACGACAACGCTGCGCCGTATCTGCTGCGGACGGTGGACGGCGCACAGCTCGGGAAAGCCAACCACGACCTGCCACGCTTTTTGGAGCATTTCGAACGCAGCTCACGAGGGAACACCACCACCTCGATCCGTGATGGCGATCAAAATCAAACAAATGGTGAGCTCATTCAATTTCCTTTCTGTACAGAACGTGTAGTTAAGTGCTTAATTCCGTTGGCTGCTCATTGTGTGAGCGCCTGGTGTCATTTGCCTCGTTACATTTGCCATTCCCGTTCAAGTCACTACTGTCTCCCAACCTGTAACTTTCTCTATCATCAGAAAAATCTAAACCTATCTCGCTGTGAAAATCAGCCGCAGAAGTTGTAGACGCGTCATCATCGTCCTCGTCATCATCCTCATAACTAAAATTCCCATCGTCCTCCTCGTCTTCATCTTCTTCGGAGCAATCACCGGACTCCTCTTCATCCGAGTAATCATCATCCTCATCATACACAGATTCGCGGCTGTCAATGGAGGTTCCGTCCTCAGCAGTTGCATCGGCAACAACATTGTCAAATCTTTTGAGATAAGCCTCATCATCTTCATCCTACACAGCAAAATTGTGAACGGTTACAAAATTACAAAAAGCCATCGACAGAGGTCAGTACAGCCAAAGCATCGTCCCGGATCCAGGGCACTCACCTCATCTTCCTCGTCGCTCGAATACTCGGAATCTAGCTTGTTGTACAACTCCTCATCTCCTTGGTCTTTCACATCTTCCATCTGGACCTGAAAATAGAAATAGAATTGCATCATGAAATGTATCAACAGTGTAAGTGCTCTTACTTAGGGTAAAGTGGTGTGATGTACATACCAGTTCTGCTCTAAGCTGCTCCACCTTTCTGTTTAGCTTGGCAACATGACGACTGAGGGCCTGTCACAAAATTAAGAGGAGTGGTGTAAATGAACTAAGTCATGTTGGAGATGAATGGGAGTGCATTTTTGTCAGTAAGAAAACATTGGAGAATTTTCCCCAGGCGACCAACAATAGGAAGGACAATCCAAGAGATATGATGCGCTAACAGAATATGTTCCTTCACATTTGGGAAGTCTGACAATCAGTTGAATTTCGAGTGACAAAAACAAAATAGTACCTGATGTCTCTGAAGCTCAATGGATCTTGCTAAAGCCTTCCTCTTTGATAACAAATTTCGTGGTCTGAGTGTAGAAGGACGTTTGTAGTCCTTCCCGCGGAACACAACAATGGCATAACCTTTGGAGACTTTGTCCACAGAAACTAAAATACCACCACTCTCAGCTTCAAGCGATAATGCTATCTTTTTTACGAACTCAAATGACTTCGCTTTCACTAGTATCTTCACCAACTCCCTGTATTTCCAGTGCAAGTGCATATTCTCGATTGTGCCATCAAAAACACCTCTTCTGCCTGAAAGGGATAAGAAGAACATAACTTTAGAACGTAAATGAGATAAAATGTGATATAGAGACCATATCTGATGTGCGCAGTATATTTGGCACAAGGCATACAAATCCTTCCGAAGCAAAAGAAAGGAATCATGAGTATATAGCTTCATAACTACAGAATCCCAAGGAAACAAGTGCTAAGAGATTACTTCCTCTATTTCTTTCTATTTGATGTGTCTTGAAGAAATGAATTTCTATCTGATATATTACAGATAGACAAGTGTGATTTCTAATTGATGATGTCATGGAGTTCAATAACAGACATAACTACAACGTCCTAAAGTGCCAATGAATACTACATCTACAACACTCAATCTTTTCACTCTCTAGCTACTAATACAGCAAAGCAATGGCTGAAGATACAAACAATCTGAGATAGCAAGACACATAAATTAGGATGTGTGGTCATCTTATGTCATTTTCCAAAAAACAAAAAAGGATCCAAAACATCAAAGAGAAGGAAAATTGAAGTACCAAGCAGCAGAAATGCCTTCATCCGTAGGCCAAGTTTCCGAAACATGAACCGCTCTTCATCTGTTATTGTTTCAGGCGGCTTGATACCTTCAGTTGGGTTCAGGGCTGCCTCAACTTTTCCTAGAACCCTTTCAGCTTTCTCCATCTTTTTCTGTGCCTGTATATAACAAATGAAATAAAATCAGTTCCAGTCAAACTGCATAATTTGCATTTTCAGTGGATTTCACATGATGCATGCAAGTAATTTAACCTCATAGTCTTTGCTCTGCAGAAAGAAGAAAGAACAAGAGCTAGCCTCCTGCTCCCTACAAGTTCTCACTTCTGAAGTCATGGACTCTCTTATCAATTATTATTGAATTAATAGTATTTACCATAAATTTATTTATAGTTTCAGGAGTAGTCCATAATCCATATTGTAGTAATTTTGTCTGAAAATTTTAATACAAAAAAAAACTATCTTGTATAGAAAAAAGTTCACAGATAGCATCAAGCAATGTGAACATTGACAATTCAAAATCAGCGACTCACCAGAGAGAGCTTCCACTCTAGCTTTCTCACAAGGTCAGCATGCCTTGTAGCTTCTACACTGTGAAAATCAGCCGCAGAAGTTGTAGACGCGTCATCATCGTCCTCGTCATCATCCTCATAACTAAAATTCCCATCGTCCTCCTCGTCTTCATCTTCTTCGGAGCAATCACCGGACTCCTCTTCATCCGAGTAATCATCATCCTCATCATACACAGATTCGCGGCTGTCAATGGAGGTTCCGTCCTCAGCAGTTGCATCGGCAACAACATTGTCAAATCTTTTGAGATAAGCCTCATCATCTTCATCCTACACAGCAAAATTGTGAACGGTTACAAAATTACAAAAAGCCATCGACAGAGGTCAGTACAGCCAAAGCATCGTCCCGGATCCAGGGCACTCACCTCATCTTCCTCGTCGCTCGAATACTCGGAATCTAGCTTGTTGTACAACTCCTCATCTCCTTGGTCTTTCACATCTTCCATCTGGACCTGAAAATAGAAATAGAATTGCATCATGAAATGTATCAACAGTGTAAGTGCTCTTACTTAGGGTAAAGTGGTGTGATGTACATACCAGTTCTGCTCTAAGCTGCTCCACCTTTCTGTTTAGCTTGGCAACATGACGACTGAGGGCCTGTCACAAAATTAAGAGGAGTGGTGTAAATGAACTAAGTCATGTTGGAGATGAATGGGAGTGCATTTTTGTCAGTAAGAAAACATTGGAGAATTTTCCCCAGGCGACCAACAATAGGAAGGACAATCCAAGAGATATGATGCGCTAACAGAATATGTTCCTTCACATTTGGGAAGTCTGACAATCAGTTGAATTTCGAGTGACAAAAACAAAATAGTACCTGATGTCTCTGAAGCTCAATGGATCTTGCTAAAGCCTTCCGCTTTGATAATAGATTTCGTGGTCTGAGCGTAGAAGGACGTTTGTAGTCCTTCCCGCGGAACACAACAATGGCATAACCTTTGGAGACTTTGTCCACAGAAACTAAAATACCACCACTCTCAGCTTCAAGCGATAATGCTATCTTTTTTACGAACTCAAATGACTTCGCTTTCACTAGTATCTTCACCAACTCCCTGTATTTCCAGTGCAAGTGCATATTCTCGATTGTGCCATCAAAAACACCTCTTCTGCCTGAAAGGGATAAGAAGAACATAACTTTAGAACGTAAATGAGATAAAATGTGATATAGAGACCATATCTGATGTGCGCAGTATATTTGGCACAAGGCATACAAATCCTTCCGAAGCAAAAGAAAGGAATCATGAGTATATAGCTTCATAACTACAGAATCCCAAGGAAACAAGTGCTAAGAGATTACTTCCTCTATTTCTTTCTATTTGATGTGTCTTGAAGAAATGAATTTCTATCTGATATATTACAGATAGACAAGTGTGATTTCTAATTGATGATGTCATGGAGTTCAATAACAGACATAACTACAACGTCCTAAAGTGCCAATGAATACTACATCTACAACACTCAATCTTTTCACTCTCTAGCTACTAATACAGCAAAGCAATGGCTGAAGATACAAACAATCTGAGATAGCAAGACACATAAATTAGGATGTGTGGTCATCTTATGTCATTTTCCAAAAAACAAAAAAGGATCCAAAACATCAAAGAGAAGGAAAATTGAAGTACCAAGCAGCAGAAATGCCTTCATCCGTAGGCCAAGTTTCCGAAACATGAACCGCTCTTCATCTGTTATTGTTTCAGGCGGCTTGATACCTTCAGTTGGGTTCAGGGCTGCCTCAACTTTTCCTAGAACCCTTTCAGCTTTCTCCATCTTTTTCTGTGCCTGTATATAACAAATGAAATAAAATCAGTTCCAGTCAAACTGCATAATTTGCATTTTCAGTGGATTTCACATGATGCATGCAAGTAATTTAACCTCATAGTCTTTGCTCTGCAGAAAGAAGAAAGAACAAGAGCTAGCCTCCTGCTCCCTACAAGTTCTCACTTCTGAAGTCATGGACTCTCTTATCAATTATTATTGAATTAATAGTATTTACCATAAATTTATTTATAGTTTCAGGAGTAGTCCATAATCCATATTGTAGTAATTTTGTCTGAAAATTTTAATACAAAAAAAAACTATCTTGTATAGAAAAAAGTTCACAGATAGCATCAAGCAATGTGAACATTGACAATTCAAAATCAGCGACTCACCAGAGAGAGCTTCCACTCTAGCTTTCTCACAAGGTCAGCATGCCTTGCAGCTTCTACAGTTCTTGTCATTTTCTCAGCATGGTTCTCATCCAGTTTGTTTCCATATTTAGAGTTTGCCTCAAGAGTCTCTCCCAGAGTACCAGCTACTGTGGGCTGTACATATGCCTCACTACTTGCAGAAATAAAAGAGGCTGCATTGAGGCGCGCTTGCTCTTCATCTTGTATGGACTTCGCTAATCTTTCCCTCTCAAGCAGCACTTCCGCAAGTTCTGAGGACAAGAAATCTTTCCCTCTGTAGAAGACTATAAAGTCGTTGTTCCTTGAAAGCATTACACCACCTGTTAATTTCTGATGTGAACCAAAACAGTATCAGTTATAAATCATTAGTTCACTAGAAGACATATCTAAAAGAAAGGAAATGGGAAGGTGACAAAGAAAAACAGCAACCCTATCAAAAGGCAGAGGCACTAGATAGGCAGATATACCAGTGGAGGAAAAATCAACATATAAGCCTAGCAATTATAACCATCAAAGAAAATACTCTCAACAGTATCTACCAGCAATACTGATGTAGAATGGATGCAATACTTGGTGCAAGGCCATATTTGTAATCTTATGTCAATGCATAAATAACTGAAATGATGCCACGTAAGACAACTTCTATTTTAAAGGGGACGAAAACAAGCTTGCATCCAGATTCTGAACAATTTTCCATTGTTAATATAAGGCGACGTTGAAACAAAATCGGGTTGTAGTTGATAAGCATCTTCCCATTGTCCAGGCATATTTATTCAGCTTGACACATATAGAACAACTAAACATACCACCTGCAAATACTGATTTGCAGGGTCACATGATTTAGTTAGCAAAAAGATATTTCCTGGTTCATCGAGGGAAAATTGTTCTCTATTACCGAAAAACCTAAATGGAAAGACTGTTAAATGGATCCAAACTCCATGGAACCATGACTAATAATCAACTCATGCCACTCTAGAAACTATGTCTCCTCTCATGAAATCAAGTAAAATTTTATACAGCATTTCAATTAGGGAGGTTGATAAATGAAATACAAACTTCAAAATGCGCAAATGATGAGTATGATAGCCGTGAAGAATAAACTGGGAACACTTCAGTTGCAAGAATAAACTACAAACTTCAATGAATATTTCCAATTATGCTGAAAATAAAGATAATAAAAAACATATGTCAACTGCATTGTAAATTTTGCAATATAAGAAACCTTATATCCTTACTTTGATATCTTCAGCCATCCTCTCACTGGTAGTAAGCTGCACTCCTCTCTTCAAAGCAATTTTAGCAATAGAACTTTTCTCCCACAGCTTAACCATAGCATTTGCTAGGCCTTGGAGTTGTCTGCTTCGTCCTAAAATTCATCAGTAAGGAGAAAACATCAGTAAATCACGACAGAGTAAAATTAACTAATAATGAAAGTTAAAAGTCAACGAGGAACAAAAAAGTTACCAAGAGCGAAGTGAGGAGGCAGTCCACGAGCAAGACGTCGCAAATTGGTAGTGTCTCTTCGACTAAGAGATGGTCGAACACCATAGGGCAGAACTCTGAAAGGGGGCTTGTAACCTGGTACAGTTGCTGGAAGCAAATCTGCATCTACTGGCAACGGATCAGATCCAGGCCAGTCACTGTATCTTGGGCCAAGTTCATCCAATAACTTATCAATTTCATCTTCATACTTTATTTCTGGTGCTTGTTCTACAATATCCTCTTTCCCAACATTAGAAACTAAAGTTTCGTTGCTGTCTTGTATGCTGTTCACTTTATCAGTAGGTAGCAAGGCAGGGCTTAGAGAACCTTTACTTGAGGACTTCATACTAAGAGCCTGTGAATTTTTGTTTATCCCTTTAGTGGGTTCAGCTACATCATTATCTACTCCCCTGTATAGAGAAACAGAAGTCCCTGATCTCCATATGACCAACCCTCCTGTTTTTCTCTGACCACCACAACCAGCAATACAAAGGAAAAGGGAAAAGAGGTGTCAGATGACGAGTACTTCATGATGTTTGTACAGACTTGAGAATCAGTCAAGAAGCCTCTTAACTTGAGCTTGACTATTTTCTTAATGGGCAAACAATATAATTGGTAAATAAAGAATGCAATGGAGATTGCGAAAGCATGATAGGTTTTCACAAATCTGATTTATGCAAAACTCAGCAACTCTGCGATATTAATATACTGCGCTAATTTACCTATGTTTTTGAAATTGTGAGGGCATCTTTTCTCAATCAGATTAAATCATAATAATAGCATGCTGTGTGCTCCTTTTCAGGTCAATACTTCAGGGGATTAAGTATACTTATTCTGACAGAACAATAACAATCATCCTTCAGTTGTTCCTCACTGAGGAAAATTGGACTTCACAAGCTATTTGGTACGCTTTACTTATTAAGCTCAGGGACAACTAATCAAAACCGCAGAGTGACTAATACCAAAGATCGGAGGGAACAAAATGTATGGTTGTTACAATCTATTGGGTTTTCATGCAAAGAAATGCTAGCACATTTGCAGCTCCAGCGACACAGCCAATCCAAGTAGTTTCACAAATCAATGCAAGCTACACAAAAACAATTCAAGCAGAACACGCAACACACCTCGAGTATCTCGTGGAATAGCCGCATGTTGAGCGCGGGCGTGCCGGAGACCTTGACCCTGACCACCTCCTCTGTTCTCCATTTCTCCCTGATTTTCTCCACCACCTCCCGCGTGACGCCCGCGCCGCCCACTTTGATCCTCGACTTTACCCTCATCGCGGCGTGCCGCAGCCGCCTGAGCTCCGCGGCGGGCAGCGTCAGCTCGGCCATCCACGTCGGCGACCGTGCCGCCCGCGGCGCGGCCTCCGGCGGCGGCATCGGGCGCTCCCAGGGAAACCGCGCGTCCCCGAGCATCGCCTCCGCGTCGTCGTCGAACCCGCCGCGCACGTTGGGAAGCACGCCGTCGTCGGCGCGGAACACGTCCTCCACGGAGCCCCGCGGCGGGTGGGGGGACGCGACGGCGGCGGGCGATGGCTCCT
>LAPY01001186.1:66177-80305 GCA_000970635.1 Eragrostis tef
CGAGCGCATCACGGCCGTGCTGCCACGCCAGCCGCCGCGACGGTGGCTTCGACAGCAACTGCAAATGCAGTAGTAAGACGCAGGCAGCAAACATCAAGCCGGCCGCGGCGAAGAAGAGGCAGCAGCAGCCGAAGCACGGCGTCCACGAGAGCGCCATCAACATTGCAGTGCACTAGCTGCCTCTGCTCGTTTCTTCCCGCGGCAGCACAAGAAGATGATGACAATGGTGTCAGAGAATTTTTCTCTCTAAGTTATGAGAGTGCTTGACGAATTGTCGTTTTGGTGTACATAATAAGTTATGGTGATCGTGGTGATGCGCAAGGGTTTCTGCTGCCATGTCAGAGAGCTGGTGTTTATTTATGCTGATTTCACTGTATTTATTTGCTGTTAAGATGTCATGTATCCTGTTTGTGTACAGGGCTGTTTGTCTCTTATTTAAATTTTTTATTTGGGATGTGGTAAGCTCGACCTTTGGATGCACCGTGCTTCTATTGATTTCTATTTTTTCACTTATTTTTTCATTATTTGGATTATGTGGTAGATGGGTATATGTTTATTTTACCACATTGGGTTGGGTAAAGTACTACTACCTCCATTCGTAAAATATTGTCGTTCCTCACAACCAAAAAGAACTAAAATTAACCTACGCTGCTGTGTCCGAATGACATCAATACAAATACAACATTTTTTGAGAACGTGCAATGCACGTATTATTATTATAAAGAGAGTTTACAACATAAGTGATAGGTCGCTCCCCTCCACCAGATAGAGTAGCTAGACCACACTCAAGCTAAAGATACTACTGAAGCAACATAAGGGACACCTGCTACCTAAACCTAACACACCGAGGAACCAATGTCAGATTATTTTAACCTTGGTTCCTCACTGTGTTTGGTTTATTGGATGAAGATCCAATGTAAATCAATAAACATGATTTGCCTCACATAAACGATGGAGCACTTTTGTTGAGAAATAGGAGAGGCTCCCCAATGACTAACTATACTCCTTCAACTTTTAAATATATGTACTGATAGAAATTCGATCAAATTATTAAAACTTTGATCATCAATATTTGTTACAAAATTTAGTTTAAAAACATAGAAAAATCATATATGTATATTCATCTTAAAATGAATATTCGTGTAGTGTCACTTTAGAGGGCATTATGACTTTATTTTAATAGACAGTAGTGATCAATGTTTCACATCAAAAATGAAGAAAAAGGTTCAGAAAGAAAGAAGAAGACGTGGAAAATAGGATTGAGACTTGTAAACAATCGAGCCAACTGAGCCTGGAAATATCTTGATTTTTCCCAACGGATAAATTCGAGCTTGAGCTTTGGCTTGGCAACAAAGATTTTTCCATGATTATGACGTGCCATGGGTCCTTGCGCTAGTCCTACGTTGAGATCCTTGCTCACGAGCCGTCCCACAGCATCTACAGCCAAAGGCAGCCCACGTCAGCAGCGCCTCTCTTCCTCGCCTATCCACTCGGCCGTTGGCAGGAACAGAGCCCCCCCGGCGCGGAACAGAGCAGAGCCGAGCCACTTCGCCATGAGAGCCGTCGCCTGCCTCTTCACCGCCGCCGTCTCCCCCCCGCTCCCCTCCACCTCCGCCCCCACCTCCACTTCATGCCTGCACAGCCGCCGTTGCGCCTCGACCCTCCTCCGCTGCTCCTCGCCTCGCCGTCGGCGCCTCCACGGCTGCGCGGCCTGGGCGCTCGACGAGCGGCTTCTCGAGGCCGCGCTGGTGGAGACTGAAGTGGAGGAGACGCCTGGATACTCTGAAGATGGAGACGAGGAAGCGGATGTAGATGAAGTGGGGATGCCGGTGGAGGAGGAGGAGGAGGAGCAGCGGCCGCCGGCGAAGGCTTTCGTGAAGAGCAGACGGCAGCGGCAGGAGGAGGAGGACGAGGCGGCAGCGGGGCATGACCGGTTCAAGATCATCAACGGCAAAGAGGTACTAGCTTATTGTGCAAAAATTAGAATCAGCCGCATGCTTTGGAACGCCTTTCTCCTAATTAACTCAAACGGCTGCTGCGAAATTTGATAGCCGGCAATCATCAAATTCACCGGGCATAAGTCGTGCATTCCCCTTCAAGCCAAGATTTATTTTCCTTGGTCGTTCTCTGAATATCTGCGATAAACATTTGTGTTGCGTGGCAGCTCCAATTTCTCTGATTTCTGATACTGTGTACCTGCAGATATTCCAAGAGAAGGCTTATCTGGTAGGAGTTGAGTGCAAGAAGACCGGAGGAAATCTCTTTGGCATAGAGGAATCCCTCAAGGAGCTGGAGCAGCTAGCTGATACCGCTGGGCTAGTGGTTGTCGGCTCGACGTATCAGAAGTAAGCTTCTTCTTTGCCAAGATCATGCTACTGAGGCTAACTTGTGCCTCTGATAAACGAAATGCTTTGTTAGTTTGAAACTTGAATCGAGTTACTTCAACAGAAATCGAGTTAAATTTGCCTTCTTAAATTTGTGTTTTTCAATCTAATTAAGGCTATGGCTGCTCTTTTATTTCTCAAAAAATAAGTTGCCCTCATGCTTCCTGTATTCTACTAGGCTTTCTAACCCAAATCCAAGGACATACATTGGCTCGGGCAAGGTTTCTGAAATCCGGAGTGCAATTCAAGCTCTTGATGTTGAGACTGTAATTTTCGATGACGAATTATCCCCTGGGTAAGATCCTCACTTGTTACTCTGATATGAGGTTTCAATATGTTTACCGTGTTTAGTCGTAGATACTGCAATGAAAGGATGCATACATGTCGTACCTAGCAAACTTTGCGAGAGTGATTATGTTCAAAATATAGGTTCCATTTTGATGCTTGGTTTCCTTTCGACATATAACCACCTGAAAGTGTTTCCTTAACAATGGTTTTGCTAAAATTGTCGTCATTATATCCACGACGGACCTATAAGTTCTGCTCTTTCATTGCTGTGCTGGGAAGTCTGTCAATGTCAATGGTAATCAATCTTTAATGTTTGCTCTGTTGCGAAAAGATTGAACAAGTTACCATAAGACTTCTGTATGATGTTACATTTGTCTATCATATTATTTTTCGAAATTTTTCCTTGTGATATATCTTTAAAATTTGTAGCATTAACCTCAGCTTGGTCTAGTTGTAAGATCTGCCCTGATTGCTGATCTTTTCCATTCTGATTTCAGACAGCTACGTAACATAGAGAAGTCATTTGGTGGGAATGTCCGGGTCTGTGACCGTACTGCTCTTATTCTAGATATTTTTAATCAAAGGGCAGCAACGCATGAAGCTGCTTTACAGGTAAAACTAAAAGAATAATGCATCTTCTTAGCTTTACAGCAGTATCTTCCAATGTAGTTTTTGTCTGGAACATAGCTGTTGTTAGCAGAATAAACATATGTTTTGCGAGTTGCTATTATGAGTTGTTCCATAAGGACGTGCCTTGGTTAATACTTTAACGAACTGTAATGCATTTAGTATCCTTTAACTTTTTATGTTTATTTTCCTCTGGTATATCAAACATCTTTATCTGGATAACAATAATTGAAATAATAATACAAAGATGAGCAGCTCTCCTGCGTATTTGAGAAAAAATAACAGTAATTTGCAATTGTTTCCTAATACAGTACAGTTTCATCACCTTTAGTAGCTACCAGCCTAGTAGTGGTAACTTGTTACCCAAATAACCACATTATTGTTATTGCTATGATACATCAGTTTCCTTTGGTGAAGAACTGAACTACTGAATTATTATCAGTGCAAGTGTGTAAGATAAGAGCATTACATGTATGGAGTTCACAAGATGGATGTCTTGGTTTATAGTTGACCATATTTAAAGGTAACTGAATTTGGTCAAAATTGTAAATTGAGCTGCACATATATCTTCTTTTTAGGTTACCTTGGCACAGATGGAATATCAACTGCCTAGGTTGACAAAGTTGTGGACTCATCTTGAGCGTCAGTCAGGAGGACAAGTTAAGGGTATGGGTGAGAAGCAAATTGAAGTTGACAAGCGCATCTTGAGAACTCAAGTAATATCCTGTTCTTGTTGTAAACCAATTATATATATGTGGTTCAGAAAATAAAAGTTTTTTTCAGTTTCTCTCTGCACATTGGCTATTGACACAAATAACAGTCTACTGTGGGGAACAAAAAATGATTATTATTGTACCATCTAAAAATTCTTTTTTTTCCTTTTCATTTACCTCCATAGTTTTTTTTTTCTTATGCTTTTCTTTTCTTTTTTTACTTATGGTTTAATCTCTGGCCTACCCCAACTTGCTTTGGTCTAAAAGGCTCTGTTGTTGTTGCTATATTATGTCATCTGGAACTGATGATTCACAACCTAAATACTATTGACAGATAAGTACAATGAAGAAAGAACTGGAATCTGTCCGAAAACATAGAAAGCTGTATCGAAACCGTCGTCAATCAGTTCCTATTCCTGTTGTTTCTCTGGTATGGAATTTTCTTCAGAATAATGTTCCTATATTCCATTAGTTGTTGTGCGATTCAGTTCAAAAAAATTTCAGGTAGGATATACAAATGCTGGAAAAAGTACACTCTTGAACCGCTTAACTGGAGCTGATGTTCTCGCAGAGGATAAGTTATTTGCCACATTAGACCCAACAACAAGGAGAGTTTTGGTAAGTTAAGCAGTAAACTATCATATCTAATCATCAAGTATACATAGGGTTCCATATGAGTTGCATTAGTTGGACATGGAGAATTTCTATGCTTGGCATCATTTGGACGCCTTTGGAAAGGAGAAGATGTCCTTTCTGTAATAATTTTCATAAAGAATATCAAATTCCATGACACGAAATTGCTTTTCATTTTTTTGCAGATGAAGAACGGGACTGAGTTTCTTCTAACTGACACTGTCGGGTTCATTCAGAAGTTACCCACCATGCTGGTGCGTATAACCAGATCATATTGCTCTTGTTTTGATATTAGCTTTTAAATCTGTATCATGTCTTTGATTTTTCTTTTAGCTGTGCGAACTCTTAAAGGTTAATGATTGATACTTGTCCAGGTGGCCGCATTTAGAGCAACATTGGAGGAGATAGCAGAATCATCAATTATAGTTCATCTTGTGGATATCAGGTATGTAACTGATATAGTAGACATTGTAAATCATTACATATATGCATCTGGACGGTCTTAATATTGTGTCATATGTATTACAGCCATCCGTTAGCTCAACAACAGATAGAAGCTGTCGACAAGGTATTGAAAGAGCTGGATATAGAGTCAATTCCCAAATTGGTTGTTTGGAATAAGGTACATTTTTTCATCTAGCATTTACACTTATTCAATGTTAGCTGGAGGGCAGAGACGATATTCTTATGGTAGATTCATCATATGCTTAGTTTGGTATCTCTCCCATGCTGACAGTCAAGTTTAAATAATGGGGAAGCTCTTTGAGCAAATGTTGCTTGCTGAATGTGAATTGTTCTGCATTGGCAGTATACTGGGTTTTTGATAGGCCTTGGCTCGTTTTGTTATTTGCTTACAATCAGAATCATTGTTATGAATTTGGGATATGCAAGAAATGCAAAGTTATACATTTATCGTTCTTTGAGTGCTTCCTTGATTAAAATAACTGCTTCTGGATTTTTGAACTGAGCACAAGTTTATCTCAGATTGACAATACCGATGAACCGCTTAGAGTGAAAGAAGAAGCTGAAAAAGAAGGGATAATCTGCATATCTGCCATGAATGGTGATGGCCTGGAAGAATTTTGTAATACAATCCAAGCGAAGTTGAAAGTATGTTTTTTCCCCTTCGTTTAGGCAACACACTTGTTTTCAGACACGTCCTTTTGAGTATGTGGTGCTTCTTAGTTTGTATGAAACATGGTTGTTTTTATTACACAGGATTCCTTGGTGCCGATAGAAGCTTTTGTTCCTTATGACAAAGGAGATCTCCTAAACGACATACATAAGGTTGGAATGGTGGAAAAAACGGTGAGTATCACGTTAAGACATTAAAAGACATTTTTTTTATCTTATGCCTTGTCATTATGTTCTAAGTTAAAACCAATGATTTAGTTCCATCATGTACTGCCAAGTCATATGCATCAGTCAATGCTGGCTACTCATGATATACATTCAAGTACATGTTATGTCTTGAGAAGTTTTCATCAAAAGAAAATTGAACAAGACTCGCATGTGGCATTCTTGTTTGGGCCTAACGACTACTTCCTTCCACAACCCGTACTGCAGGAGTACAAGGAAAATGGGACATTTGTAAAAGCACATGTGCCTCTACCTCTTGCGAGGCTTCTCACGCCTCTACGGCAGCAGGTGGTGGCTGCTCTTTGATGTGCACGTACGTCCTCATGCCAATGGCGTTCATGTTGTGCAGAATTTAGTCACTAGATATCACTCTTTTTTTTATTTGGGTAGGGCATTAATACGTCCACTAAATTAGATAGTTGTGCATATCCTTAAAAAGTTTGTAAATATTTTCAGCTGAATTTTATCTTTTGTTTTCCCTTTCGGAGAGTAATTGAGACTCTAGGTCCCACACGACTAAACAAGGAAACAAAAGTCAAAGAATACATGCATCCTGATGAACAGAACAGAAATTGATAACCCTCTGGTCTGATGTGCAGACATAATCTGTGATATTGTACAAGGGCATTGTTCCGTACAGGTTAGCCCATTTCAAGCTGAATTGTGCAGTAACGAGCAAAACTTTGTCAATATTTCTTGACCTTTACATGACAATACAATCTTGAGACCAAGTAGTAGTTCGCAAGACAAGCCAAGTTGTTGCAAAACACATTGTGTTTTAGTCCAGTTGCTGAAAGCATTGCACCAAAGCCTGATCAAAAGTAAAAAACCAACAACTACCACAAGGCCAAGGCATCTATCCAGTTAATTTGCTTATTGCTCTAGAAATCAAAATTGTATTCTTTTCAAAGATCAGTCACTACATGGGTTCCCTGGTTCAGTCCAGAACTGCTACACAGCCACAGCTTGCGCTTCCAAGGCAGCATTTTTGTAGAATGCAGTCAGGCTCGTGCGCGCAATCGGCTCCCCAAACAATGTTGCTGTTGACGACTTGAGAATCTTCACCTCAACAAAGTCACCAACCACTGGCTTACGCATTTCATCGCCTACAAATGAATGCGGAACAGGGACACTGGTCAACGAAACCCTGTGCCCTCTATCGGTTTTCCCCATCAGCTCGGTTTCTGGAGCCCTCTTGTTGGGTCCCTCGACAAGAACAAGTTGAACCGTGCCAACCTGTGAATCATAGTTCTTTTTGGTATTTTCACGGAATGTGTTGATCAATTCAGTGAGTCTTCTCTGCTTAACATCTTCGGGGACATCATCTGTGTAATTCCGGTGAGCATGAGTCTTCTCTCTCATGCTATACGCGAACATGTAAGCCATATCAAATCCAACCTCCCTTAGAAGACTGAGAGTCTCAGCATGATCATCTTCTGTCTCTCCACAAAAGCCTACATCAAAGACATACTTACCAAACTGAAATATAATATAATTATCATTGCATGAACATCTGCAGGTACCAGGAGAATTAAAGACAATAACAATAAGAAAATTGCATGCCACCATAGATGATGCAAGAAATCCAGTGCCTCAAAGTTGACAAGTATATTACCCCACATGGTAATACTACTGTTATAACTTACAGATGAGAAACAATCTCGATTAAATGGTATTCCTAGCACATGAACTCCAAAGTTCATGTACCCCTAACATCTTTGTAGTGTCATGGTAAAATACCAGCATTGTTGATGTAAAATTACTGTTGTATTTCCAGATTATCACTTTGTACTAAGGCACTACATTTCTGCAACTGAGTGAAATTTTAAGAGAGAGAGAGAGAGAGAAAGCAATGGAGGATGTGGATTCAATTTAGCCAAACATGGGACATGGGTCTGTATAGAAAAAGGCATTCCAAAGTTGATCATGGAAAGATATTGCTTACCACATATGAAATCACTGCTCAGCCCAACATCTGGAATGACACTACGAATTTTATGCACCAGCTCTAAGTATGCTTCTCGGGTATAACCCCTCCGCATTCTTTCAAGCACGGCTGTGCTGCCTGTTTGTGCTGGCATGTGAATAAGTTTGCAGATATTATGCCTATCCCTCATCAAATATAGTAGCTCGTCTGGGTAATCCTTGGGATGTGGAGAGGTAAACCTGAACCGCATCTCGGGGTATTCCAAAGATAACCGATCCAGGAGATCAGCAAAACGCAACCCCATATTCTTCACCTTGCACATGCTGGAAAATCCTTCACTAAGTTGCCAGTTTTTTCCAGGCTCCAACTCTTCTACTTCAGAAGTGTCATTATAACTGTTTACATTCTGACCAAGAAGCATTACTTCCTTAACACCCGCTTTCCACAGCTCACCAACCTCTCGCACAATAGAAGATACTGGACGGGACCTTTCCCTACCTCTAGTGAAGGGAACAATGCAGAACGAGCACATATTATTGCAACCTCTCATAATAGACACAAATGCTGTAACCGAATTTTCAGAGATCCTTACAGGGGTTATATCAGCATAAGTCTCCTCAAGCGAAAGAAGTGTGTTCATACCCTTATGTCCGTAATCGACTTCCTGGAGCAACCTGGGCAAATCCCTATAAGCATCAGGTCCACAAACAACATCAACCATCTTCTCAGAATCGAGTATTTTCTCCTTCAGTCGCTCTGCCATGCACCCAAGGACAGCAATCTTTGGAGGCCGCAGAGATTTTGATCTCCCTTCAGCAACATTAGTTTTCCATTGCCTTTTCAGAAACCAAAAGTAGTTGAGGCGCTGCCAGACTTTCTGCTCTGCATTGTCACGGATTGCACAGGTGTTGATAAATATTATCTCTGCACTCTCAGGGTCAGGCACAATTTCATCGTAGCCTTCTTTTTTCATGATAGAGAGCACAATCTCCATGTCATTTACATTCATTTGGCACCCATAAGTCTCGTGGTAGATGCGTCCCTTGCTTAATGTTGTTGAATCAGACCCAAAACTAGACAACACAATAAAAAAATAAAAGAGCACGGTTCAGTTTAACGTTGGTAGTGCTGACTGTTTCAGTAATCCAGAAATCAGAATTAGAAGCACCAATTAAGCGTTGCAAGCTGGAAGAAGGAAACGAATTTTCAATAAAGATAAACAATAAGGGTCTCAGCTAAATTAAGCGCCAGAAGAAGCCAAAATTATCTATGACCCTCAAAAAGTGGAATAGATTGGAACTGATGAACAGTTTCTGTCAAGTCCCAATTAGTCTATGAAACCTAAGTTAAACACCTGAGTCAAATAAACATTGGTGACGCGATCCAAGGTAAAGAATCAAACTACAGCCACCATTTTAACAAGCAGTTAAGCACCACCACACAGGATTCCTAATAATTCATCGCAGGATTCACAAACTGCCTATCCCTTTGTCACCAAGTCTCATGAAAATTCCTAGTAATTAGCAATACCTACTAAAGAACATGCCAATCAGGCTCTTAAATGTATCCAGTCATTTCGTTGCAGCTCCACCACCAGGCTATACTAGCTAGAATTTGAGCCTAAACACAGCCAGCATGACTTTGACTCACATGCACAGAAACAACTTCGCCTCAACTCCAACTAATACGACTCCAGTGTCCGAAACGCATCGCAAAGACAGCTAAAAGAACGCATTTTTACAACACTACAATTTCGAAGTGACGAGCAAAGCAGAGGGCGTTTGTTGGGATGGATGCCGGATAGAGAGGAAGCGTACAGATACTTACTCGCTCTGGGTGTCGGAGACGGCCGTTGCGGCGGAGGCAGCGAGCGTGCGGGCGAGGCGGCGAGGAGGCTGCGGCGACGGAACGCGCCGCCGGAATGGGGGGAGCTGAGTAGTTGCGAAGTGAAGCGAGGAGGAGGAGGCGCGGGCGGTGGCCACGGCCCAGGCGGAGCGCCGCGGCGGCGGTGAGTGGGGCGAACGGCGCCGCCATCGCGTTCGGGTGTGGTGGAGAGAGACGAGGGGTGGCGAGAGCGGCGGCGTGCGAGGGGTTTACTCGGATAACAGTTCGAGGCCACGGCGTCCGTCCGATTGAAGATCAGCGGTTTGGAAAGCCGCTTTTGGTCCCAACTTCGCGTTCGCGACTGGCAAAGAAACCAAGACGAGCCCCGGTGCAGGAGACGCAATTCGACCTGACGCGGAGAGCCCTGGCGGCGCCTGCCGGCCGGCAACCATGGAATCTAGCACGGGAAACGCAGACGCAGGTGAGCTTAGGCACTCACCTTGACTCGTTCGCATCCCTCACGGGGCAAAGCTCTCACGGTTTCTGCGGTGGCTGTCACGCAGGCAACATGTTCGACGAATTGCCCGTGAATCATGGAACCCGGCGGGGGCGGAGACGGTCCTCGACGGCGACGGACACTTTCGGTTAGAATTTCTCATACCCTGTACTTGTGCATCTTCTTCTTCGCCTTTGTTTGCCGTGGTCTGTGGAGCGTGACAAGAAGTGGCTTGTGCATGCAGGTGAGGCGTTCGACGGAAGGTCGCGCAAGAGATCCATACTGGAGTTTGACGCGGGGGCATCACTGTGGGCGGGTCTTCGTCCTGATATCCTAGGGATCGTGCTCCGTCTTCTCCCTTGTCTCGCCGATCGCGCCAGCGTGCGGTCCGTGTGCCGCCATTGGCGTTCCGGCGGCCGCAGCCACGTGCTGCCCCCACCGCTGCCCTGTTAGCAACCCACTCATAGCTTCACCGTGAACAAGCAACCGACAAGATAGTCACCGATACAATTGGGAGAAATAGAGTAAGGATGAGTAGCAAGAAGGGGATCGAGACTATATCAGAAATACATCACGGAATACTAGTGGAGAATCCATGGGAGAGGAGGAGAAGCAACAGCGGGGAGGAGGAAGAACATGAGCAGCAGCTCTATTTCTGAATATTTGTTGATTCTTCCCTTCTGTGCGTCGATGGTTCCTTCTTGTACTCCAGCAGCGTGGCTCTTGGCCATAGTTCAGGTAGTGCCATCCGGCCCATGGTGCAGGCCCATTCACTCCAGCGACTTGGCCCAAACCTGGCCACATACCTGACATGTGTAATTTTCACAAAATGGCCCGTTTTATAAAAGTTTTTTACATATGGACCCTTAGAGAAAACATGTCATTGACCCTTTTTTGGGCGCCACATGTTTTGACGCCCAGGTTGAATATGTGAGCGCCGCATAACTTTTCACGACGATTGGCGTGCAGGGGGTGGGCGCCGCATTCTTTGGCGCCCACCCCCAGGCGTCCACTTGTGAGCGCCAATCGAAGCGGCGCCCACATGTTCAACCTGGGCGTCAAAACATGTGGCGCCCAGAAAAAGGGTCCATTTTTAGACATGTTTTTCCCAAAGGTCCATATCTGATAAACTTTTTCAAAAAAAGTCATTTTGTGAAAATTACACTACCTGACATTCCCCTCTCCTTGAAATGCGGTTTGCCCCCAAGCCGCTGTATCAAAACCACCGGGATCCCAAGGCTCATGTAGATGGAGTTGCATGGGCAGGCAAGATTTCGTCTGTTGAAGAATCAACGCACTGCATTCCGACCATACAAATTCTCTATCTCAAATTTCTTATGCATCGCATAGCTATAGAAATGCCATCATAGGTATGCTACCAAAAAAAAAAAGAGGGTACCACTGTATACATCTTCTTTTGCTCCAACCAACCAATTTGTATGCATAGTAAGTTGGGTTTGTGTTTCAGAAGCAAACCACTTTGGAATTATAGTGAACAGCAAATATTATAGTGAACAAAGATTGTAGTAAGTCCTCGGTGCATGGACTTTCTGGAAGCATCGCAATCCATGTGTTTTTGATGGGAAATCTCCCAATGTAGCGGATGGAGATGTTCAGATAGCTTACCACACAAGACGATACAAAAAGCATCTGCACGGCTGCACCTAAGATTGTGCGGCATGGAGTCACCGTGTTAACAACCCACTCTTGTGACAAGGCTACAACTGATATATAATATACATGAGGCTAAGCTATGGCATCATATATCTAAATTGCACGCCATTACACTTGCTGGTTGAAAAACACTGCAGCAATTTTATGAACCATCGATAACTCTCAAAGAAAACTAAAAAAGGAAAGCAGGAAGGCTATGTTTAAGCCAGATTTTTTTATCAAACTATGGTTGCTATGACCCAATAAAAAGAAAAATATCACATCCACTACTTTTGCACCTATGAAATACCAATATATACTATTATTAATCGGCTAAAGAATTGAGGGTTTGAGGTATCAACATGGTTCATTTTCATGCTTGTTAAACAAAAATACTATTGTGAAAATTAGGCTTTGCTGCTACGGAACTTGCTGAATAATCTGGCTTCATGGTGTAGGTGCACTCTAGTTCCTATCATGCCCAGATGGTTGCTCCATCTTCAGGAGGTGATGGAGACCAGCGATAACGTGCTGCCTGCTGGTTGGTACTCCAGTCTTCGCTAAAGCTCTGCCATGCTTGTCCAGAAGCACAAAGCAAGGGACATATCTGATGTCATAATGCAGAAGCTGCAAATGAAAAAGGCAGAAGCTGCTGTTAGCATATTAAAATAGTCACAACATTGAGCACTTTCATTAGGAAAGAAAACAAGCAACTCCAATCATTGGATATCCAAACAAAATGAAGAAAATGTTAAGGGAGTTAGAAAGTTCACAAAAAAGAAATATGCAAAGCAAGTACCAAATGTTAAGGGAGTTAAGTTTTCACTGCAAGATTATGCTACTATCTATATGATTTTTATTTTCCAATCAAGAAACAGAGAAGCCTGTGCCAGGGGCTAGGATGAACTAGTCTTGGTAGTTCTGGTAGTGTTTTATTTACTACTAGGTGCTACCAGTTCAAGTGTCACAACCCCTCATGGTGAGGAGGCCCTATAATACATACATACCTACCTACGTACCTATGATACGAAGTTAAGCAACTCTCCTCCATATTTGGGGGAAAAATAGAGAAGACTGTGGTTATTTCAGCAACCTAACCTACAGAGTAAAGTCTAGCTATTTCATCCAAATGAGAAAAACTGATAATTTCATATTTTACAATGTCTCGAAAAGGAACAGAGATACAATGAACTATAACTTGCTTTTGCAGTTCATACCCAAATCACACTAAATAACTGCAAGAATTATCACACAGCTATATACACAAAGTTTTCAGCACAGGATTTTTCTTTCAGCCCTCAAGAAAAGCTATCTTGAGTTCTCAACTCTTGTTCTTCTGAAAAATAGCCCAACCTGTTGACCTCTATGTAAGATAGTAATTAGTACATGGAAATGTACATCTTACCACACTTTATTTCTTCACATGGATTGATTGATGCTGCATTGCAGCATTGGTGAAAGAAAATGGTGTTTGAGCGGGAAGAAGACATCACACTATAAGGCATCGTTGTAACTCAGCACTCCACAAGACACATGTATATAAGTTCAACTAATTATTGCTTCTGCCCATCTCCATCAATCTTCACCAAGTCACACTGATTTTTGGAAGGAATGCCCATCGCCACCAGATGCTGCCGTTAAAGTACAGGTATCAGTTCAGATACCTTATTTACTTATCTTGGCCACTATGGATGGTAGAACGTGACTACAGGAGGGACACCCATATCTATGTTACAAAGCTTCTAAATTTTTCACTGTTCTAAGTACTGACACGAAAATCCTCACAATGCCTACGCCCATGAACCAAACCAAACTTAGGACTTTGTCATGGTAAACTTATTTGGTCCAAATGGTGCAATGACCTATCTGTATTTCTTTAACCGTTACTGCTATTGATAATCTGTTAATGGAACCCAATTATCTCGTCAAAGGTTATCCTTTTTACCATACAACCTGATATATTCCAAATTCTACAAATTAAAACGAATTGCATCAATTCACCACAAATCAATTGTAACACGACTAATCCAATGAAATGAACAAGGCAGGGGTTCTCCTCCGTTGGTTACAAAACAACAAATCTGTTGAACTGGTTTGAAGCAATTTGCAAAAGGATAAGGGGTGCCTCACCTCAGGAAGCCACCGGTCGTCCTCGGCGTCGGCGAGGACGAAGCTGGCCGATCCACCGGCACCTTCCTCGAGCTCAGCCACGAGGCCCTGCAGC
>LAPY01001186.1:88395-100934 GCA_000970635.1 Eragrostis tef
TGAGTGCTCCCCCCCCCCCCCCCCTCTTTGACCCGTCAAAAGGAAAACAATAAGGTACTGCCTTAGAATAAAACTATAAGCCTGAAGCTCCCTTGTAAGAGCATTTTATCCTCATTTCCACATGGTTCTTCTTCCGAATGATTGATATTCGTTATTAGTCCCAAAAGTACTATCAAAAGTAACTACGTCACCAAAGTGTGCATAATCAATAACCATTTTAGCATCTGCCCAGAATATGTTTGTTATCTTCAACGTCCAATTGCAAAGCGTACTAAAATGATGGATTTTCAGCAATTTTGTTCTGGAAGTACCTCAATATACTTGCCGCTTCACCATATTTTAGCTCTCTTTGGCGCTTAGTCCGTAGATAGTTTCTGTGATCGTGACAGGTGTAACTTACTCCCTCCATTTTTAAATTGTTGTCGCCATTGACTTTTTTTTTTGCTACGTTTGACCATTCATGTTATTCAAAAAAGTTTAAAAAACACTATATATTTTGATATGATTTGTTTCATCTCCATAGTAAGTTTGAACATACCATAAAATTTTGCATATTCGAACAAATATTTTGAATAAGACATGGTCAAACGTAAATAAAAAAATCAACGGCGACAACAATTTAAAAACAGAGGAGTAGGTTGGATATTCCACCCACATACCTACTGGCCAGTTCATGGGCTTCCTTAGGTTTAATTCCAAAATCATCAGCCATATCAATATCAGTAGCTTGTGCTTTAGAAATCTTCCGTTGTGAAGGCATCAAATGGCTTCTCTGGCAACTGGAGCATATATGATTGTGTTCGGTGACCAAATCATGCAATATATAGTGCCCAGAATCCCGATCTAACATAATTCCCATGCGGATACATATTGCAACCTATTCTTGTTTCAGCTCGAGGCACTTTTGTAAGATGATCTCGCTTGTCCTTTGCTCTGTAGCCTTGATTGGAGCACACATACCTGGATGATGTAATTACATTGTCAAGGTCACTTTTATTCTCATACTTTTCCCGGACATTGAAGCCTATTTGACCTCCATAGAATACCCAAAGCAGCTTCTTCAGCACTAGAAAAGGTCATGCCAATTTGAGGAATCCAAGAAGGTGTGTTCTGCTCTATGCTGCAAGTCTAGGCATTGGTATTATGACGGATGGTACGTGAACAAGTAAATAACACATTTTGCACTAGCATTCGATTGCTGTAACTAAATGTAATATTGGTTGAGTCTGCAAAACACTGGTATTCAACCGTGCAAAGATCAGTTCATGTCCACATGTAATTTTTTTGATTCATGTCTGCAAAACACTGTAAATCTCCGGCAAGGATCACCGACCGAGGAGACGATACAAGATATAAAAGGCTATGGAAAAGATAAAATCTACTCAGAGTTAGTTGCGTTTGCAAAGCACCTGGACGAATTGTCGGCAAATGATCATATTATTTGCCGCCTCTTTTTTTTTCTCACGGAATAATCTCCGCCAGCCAGATTAACTATTTTAATGGGCCTAATTGAGGTCCTGTGGGCTATTAACGATGGGAGAAGGAGTCCAGGTAGATCGACGGTGAAACGGCACAACTGTGCCGTTTGAGTAGCGACAGCAGAGGAGTTGAGTCCCGCTTTCTTTATTGGTTCGCTGCCTCATTCTTATCTTCTCCCGCTTTCTGCTGCGCAGTGCCCCGCAGTACCACGCCCGCCGGTGCTGGATGCAGTGCCGGCATCAACGTCGTTTTGTTTTCTTGAACATTTGATATTTTTGGTGGAATATTATATTTCTAGTGGTGGAACATTATATTTCTTACGATGAAACATTCGATTTTTAGTGGTGGAACATTTGATTTCTAGTGGCGTAAAATTCGATCTCACAACATTTGATTTTTATCTGTGGAACTATGCATCTTGTATCGTGCTGCCGCCTTCCATGGTGATATTCTGGTTGAGGAAGAATGGGCAGGGGGAAGAAGACGACCTGCACCTGGGCTGGATTTTATTTTTCGTTAGCGGGCCTCCGGTCGAGGTTGGTTTAGAAAAGGAAGATCTGCCTGCACGTCAGGGTGGGCTACACTAGGCTTCTGTCCGCCCAGGGTGGAAGCGACGGCTCGGCTCCCATCGGGTTCGACGAGGCGGGTTCAGGGACTGGCTATACGTCACTCAGCTAAAAATCGATTTGCTTTCAGTCAATTTTTTAACAAATCATATAGTGCCACGTGTAAAGTCGTTTTTCTACTATAAATTGGAAAATCTGAGTGATTTCAGTATAAATTTCAGTCACATTCAGTCAAAACCGAAAATTGACTGAAAGATGTACACGTTTCAGTCGAATATTCTCACATGCGGTGCTCATCCCAAGCGTGACTTGAGAGCAGGAAAACTCCCGCCCGCAAACAAAAATTTGAACCCGGTATGCACCTATTAATGAACAGATATGATAGAACAGAACAAGTGAGGCTTATGAAAACTAATATAACAGACCACCTCTGTTCGATGGGAGTCAAATACAAAAGGAAATCACCATGTGAACAAAAGAGGCAACAAGGTCGACGCCCCATGGAAGGACAATCCAATAGGAAGAAGATGAAGTAGTTAAAGGAATTACATCTCTTTTTTATACTCTGTATACTGAAATAACAGCGCTACTGCTACTTTGACAAAATGAAATATCGGCGCTACTTGCCAGTACTCATCTAAAACTATCAGAACGAGGGGAGTGGGAACAAAATACATGATACTGCTTTACTTACCAAGTAACATATGTTATGTTAACTCAAAAAAAAAAAAAGGATTTGTAAGTCCTTGCTACAAAACTGAAGAGGACAACAAATGAACACTAAAATGGAAACTAAAAGAAATGACTAACTGCAACTCTGAGTAGGTTGAAACCTATTTGCATAATCGCAGATCAATACCCTGCAAAAACATTAAAACATGAATCAGTAGCATGTCATATATGATATTAGAGCAATAAAATATAAGAAAAAATAACAAACATAATATGGGAAATACACGCTGCTGCTTCACTGACCAAGTGGCATGTGTTATGCTAACACAAAAAAAAAGGATGTGTGTTCTAGCTGCAAAACTAAAGACAGCAAATGAACTCGTATAACTTCGTATAGTGGCGTAAAATTCGATCTCACAACATTTGATTTTTATCTGTGGAACTATGCATCTTGTATCGTGCTGCCGCCTTCCATGGTGATATTCTGGTTGAGGAAGAATGGGCAGGGGGAAGAAGACGACCTGCACCTGGGCTGGATTTTATTTTTCGTTAGCGGGCCTCCGGTCGAGGTTGGTTTAGAAAAGGAAGATCTGCCTGCACGTCAGGGTGGGCTACACTAGGCTTCTGTCCGCCCAGGGTGGAAGCGACGGCTCGGCTCCCATCGGGTTCGACGAGGCGGGTTCAGGGACTGGCTATACGTCACTCAGCTAAAAATCGATTTGCTTTCAGTCAATTTTTTAACAAATCATATAGTGCCACGTGTAAAGTCGTTTTTCTACTATAAATTGGAAAATCTGAGTGATTTCAGTATAAATTTCAGTCACATTCAGTCAAAACCGAAAATTGACTGAAAGATGTACACGTTTCAGTCGAATATTCTCACATGCGGTGCTCATCCCAAGCGTGACTTGAGAGCAGGAAAACTCCCGCCCGCAAACAAAAATTTGAACCCGGTATGCACCTATTAATGAACAGATATGATAGAACAGAACAAGTGAGGCTTATGAAAACTAATATAACAGACCACCTTTGTTCGATGGGAGTCAAATACAAAAGGAAATCACCATGTGAACAAAAGAGGCAACAAGGTCGACGCCCCATGGAAGGACAATCCAATAGGAAGAAGATGAAGTAGTTAAAGGAATTACATCTCTTTTTTATACTCTGTATACTGAAATAACAGCGCTACTGCTACTTTGACAAAATGAAATATCGGCGCTACTTGCCAGTACTCATCTAAAACTATCAGAACGAGGGGAGTGGGAACAAAATACATGATACTGCTTTACTTACCAAGTAACATATGTTATGTTAACTCAAAAAAAAAAAAAGGATTTGTAAGTCCTTGCTACAAAACTGAAGAGGACAACAAATGAACACTAAAATGGAAACTAAAAGAAATGACTAACTGCAACTCTGAGTAGGTTGAAACCTATTTGCATAATCGCAGATCAATACCCTGCAAAAACATTAAAACATGAATCAGTAGCATGTCATATATGATATTAGAGCAATAAAATATAAGAAAAAATAACAAACATAATATGGGAAATACACGCTGCTGCTTCACTGACCAAGTGGCATGTGTTATGCTAACACAAAAAAAAAGGATGTGTGTTCTAGCTGCAAAACTAAAGACAGCAAATGAACACTATAATGGAAACTAAAAAAAAATGACTGACTCTAACTGAAAGTAAAAGAAATTACTCGATCCACCTATATATCAAACTAAAAGGTACACAAAGTGATCAAGGACCTCTATGGAAAAACTGAAAATCTAACTAAACACTCACAAAAAATGAATGAAACACATTAAGAGACTTCATTGAAATCAGAGTTGCCGGTTTAGGTGATCTAAAGACCATATGCCAGTATGCATGTCTGATTAGATAAAAAAAAATCTCTTGCAAGACTGAACCTGCAATATCTAGATTAGCTTACAAACTTACAGAGGATAATTTCTCTCGTTTTTTTTTTGACTGAGACAAAGGATAATTTCGTAGTACGATGTAACTAAACAATGCAGACTGAAAACTCAAACTAAAACTGAGGGACTTCATTGCAAAAAAAGGATGTGTTAGCTGAAAACTGAGACAGCAAATGAACACTATAATGGAAACTAAAAAAAATGATTGACTCTAACTCGAATTGAAAGTAAAAGAAATTACTCAATCCACCTATATATCAAACTGAAGATGACAGAACACTCAAAAAATGGCAACACAAAACATGGGAAATACATGTTGCTGCTTCACTGAGTAGCTACAAAACTGAAGAAGACAACAAATAAACACTGAAATGGAAACTAAAAAACATGACTGACAAAACATGAAGAGCAATACAGAACAGATACACAAAGCTAGTTTGCTTCTGCCAAGAAAACAATGAACATAGATTAAAAAAAATAAAAAATGAATGTATCAATGAACAAAGCTCAGAAGCAAAAAAGGAAGAACAAATGAATGTATCTATGTTCATTGATACATTCATTTTTTAGCTTCCTTTTTTCTGTATACATTGAATGTATCAATGAACACCTTACAATACCAGAAGCAAAAAAGGAAGAACCACGAATTACTCCGAAGCTCGTACACACATTTCAATCAGATGAAGGAGAAAATAGAGGACATACCCGCCTGTCGATTGATGCCACGGAAGTACGTCGATTAGGCCGTCAATGGGTTCCGCGGGGGTGCGCCGCCTCCGACGTCGTTGCCGTCGATGAGCTCCACGACTCGCTCGGGCACGGATTCTGCAGGGGTGCGCCGCCTCCGGCGGCGTCGCCGTCAATGAGCAAGACGCAGCAACACAGTTTTTCATTTTTGTTTTTTGAAAAAAGAAGAGCGAGCTGAGGATAAAAGAGTGTGTCCAGGCACTTGACGACGAAATCCAATCAGGTGATGTCGATAACGGATGTGAGAAAACAAACCCGAGTCAAACTGAAACCCGCACCGGCCTCGCCGAGCTGGGCCGCAAATCGTAAAACGGATAAAAAATAATACAGGCCAAAACTGAATTGGGCCCAAAGAACGAAAATACGACACATGCAAAGGAAGCAACGTGTCTTGGACAACAAATTCGACTGAAAGACAAAACTTTTTTAGCTGAGCAATGTTTAGAAGTCCCGGATACGTTTCACCATGAATCCATCTATGGCCCAAAAGAAGGCCGAACGAGCAGCCCACATCTCACGTTAGGCCTAAGCAATTGTGATATGGGACGGTTGACAAGCGAGAGAGAGAGAGAGAGAGAGAGAGAGAGATGGCGATCGGGAACGAGAACGATGTTGTTTTGTTTGTGCTGTGTTGCCTCCTCCTGTTCCAATGTGTCTGCTTGCTGTCTGAACGAGGATATCTAATATCTTCCTTGCGCCCGTTCGAATTAGTTGTTGCTCCCGCTCGTCTCCCCCTTCATAACGGTACGTGTGACAGAGTGGGCAGCTTCGAAATCTCCGAGAGAATTAATCGACTGGTGTTGGATGAAAAAGAAAATCGACAGATGACATGGCTGGTCCTTCGGAAGCCATCGAGGGTGGGAATAAAGATGATGCAGTGGAGGTAGTCGCCGCTGCCGCCAGTGATGATGGAGGACCTTCTCTGGCCGCCGGCAAGAGGATTGTGCAGCTGCCGGAGGCAGAGGTCATTTGGGTCCTGTCCCGAATGAGCAAGAACCTCCCAGTAAGCGACTTGGTCTCTCCGGAGCTTTTGCTGCGGCGTCCAAGGACCTGAACGACAGCTTCGTGGAGTACCAGGAGTGGATGCGGATGCGCAGCCACATCGAAGCCCACAACGACATCGTCATGGTGGACAATGAGTTCCTCGTGCAGAGGACCGAGAACATCAGTGCCTCGAGAAGTTCAAGGTTATGCACGACCCTTTTTTTCAGACTACTCTCTCAGTTTGAAAAATAAATATCGTTGTTGAGTTTTAGACATCACGTTTGATCGCTTGTCTTATTCAGAAAATTTACTTAAATATAAAAACAAATATGTTAGGATTAAAATACACCAAATGATAAAACAAGTTGTAAAAAAAATTGCATAAAAAAATTAAATAAGACGAGCGGTCAAACGTAATGTCTAAAAGTCAACAACGACATCTATTTTGAGATGAAAAGAGTATGTTCAACCGCATTGATTTCACTGGTTGGGCTTTCAGCAACTGCCCCTCGGAGGATGTGCTGAGTGAGGAGGAGGATGAGGAACCTGAATCCAACTGTCTATTTTCATGCTACATACATCTCGTAGCTAGCAAAGTTAAGTGACCTGAGAATCCAGTGATTGGACACTGATAGGCGGTCAAAGGGGACACCTTGGCTGCGTATGTTTCATCAAAAGACTAATTTCATAAACGAAACCAAAGAAGGAATGATTAATACCATGGAGAACACAGATGGAATCAAGAGAAGCATACACTGCAGTAGACAATCTCTTTATTCTTGACGATCCTCCAGGGGCCAGGGCTGCCAGCCGGCAAAACAAATTATCATACTACTAAGCTAATTTTACGGTATCTCTAGATAACTATGGATCATGACCTTTTACATCTTAGAGCAACTCCAACAGGTTCGAAAATACATTACCAAAAATTAGTGTTTTGGGAGTAATTTTTTTTGGGAACGCTTGGAGATGCTCTTAGGAAGTAATAGGTTATATTTTTTTCTTATCTTTGAAAGTTGGATTTTGTTCCAAATCAGTTAATAGATGCCTGCTTGCGTGACCGAATAAATCCACCCAAAAAATGTTACACACACGAACCAAAAAATGAAAAATCATGTTGCGTGGACAATCGAACGTGACGCACCCGTGTTGCTGCGTATGGCAAGCTAAGCAACTTAATGTGATTATAGGGCTGCTACCTCATGAACGTGGACCATATAGATGCCGTTCGAACACTTCAACAAGGTGGACGACGAGAATGCGCGGCAGCAGCACTTCTAGGACGAGGATAATACGGGTCAGCTGGGAGACTCAAATCGCACCGATCGACGGCATGATCGATTCTCCCGGATAATGACGCAAATCCCGTGATCTCCGGAAATTTATTTGCGAGAACTCGAAAGAACAAAAAAATTGTATGCGAAAAAATCGGAGAAGGCATCCATAACAACTGGAGCAGGAAGATTTCCTTCCATATCACAACGGCAGTCGGCGGCATTATCGGAGGAGCCGGTTCCGCCTATTTGTTTTTTTTCTCTAACTAAAAATCATTTTTAGCTTTTACCTCTTAGAAGTTAGAAGGTAAGTCAGAGCATCTCCAAGAGACTCTCTATAACAGGGCTCTACTAAGATCAATTCTGGGTACCTTTCTGTAGCAATCTCCATTCACTCAAATTCCATCTTAGTCAAGCCATTCAACAAATCACGACCAGCATATATATATATTTTTTTTGCTCAAATTCTCCATTGATATAAAAAATAATAATAGCCGCAAGTGGTATAAGGCAGCTTTCCATTTGCGCTAATACATTCCAATTAATAATTGTTAACAAGCAAGACACGTCGCATATCTTGCTTGTCAACCGTCCCATATCAATTGCTTGTAAGATTAGTTGTGATCCGAATCTTTTCTATGCATAATGCATGCATGTTCATTATCTTTCTATTTTGCTCGGCACTTTCTGATAATGTCACGCATGATTTGTACGGTAAGAAATCAAATCACCACCCCTTAATTAATTTCATATGTGAGGGATGGAACACGAGCACATAATAAACTCCCTCGGGTCAACAATGGCGCTAGTTTGAATTAATTTCATATAAGAGGAATGGATCACCAGCGCATAGAGTCAATGATGGCGCTAGCTAGTTCGAAATTAGAACCCCATGTTACCATTTGATCAGTTATTAAAGAAAGTTGTGCACTAATGTGGGTATGCAAGTAATGTACTTCGACATTAGACATGCCCTCCCCCCCCTATAAATAGCACCTGTTGCCCAAGGCCAGCATCAAACATCAGCCAGATATTGCCATCCTGCTCTATCCCTCCTTTTGTAGTTCTGCCTACAGTGGCATCTAGGAACCTAGCTAGTCCATCTGATTGATCAATGGCTACCATGAGCGACATCCTGGTTAAGAAGGCTGTCGTTGTTGCCATCTGCATCATGCTGGTCTTGTTGTCCATGGGACCTCCGGCAATGGCCGATGTGCAGGAAGACTGCCGCAATGATTGTCGTTCTCCATGCGACGGCTTCTCTACTGCGGTATGCAAGGGCCTCACAAGAAGGTTGCCGGCATTCGTGTTTGTCACTTGCAAAGTGCGGATCTCTGCACAGTGCACCAATACCTGCATTAACCTTTGCAGCATCGACACCCTGCCGGCCGACACCCCATCCCTGCCATGCGCATGAATGCGTGCACTAGCTTTTACTTCATGATGAATATTACAATATAATACAATAAGGCTTCTATTCTCTCGGTACATGCCTGCATGCCGACCTAGAGGTTGCATATATAGGTGCAAATGTATGGTCAGTCTCCTTTTAATTGTTCCATTTGTCTTCTCCATATATACTAAGTCCATTGTGCACATAAGAAATATGTGTGTGTATATCTGTTTGTCTTTTTTTTTTGTGAGGATGTATGTCTGTATCCATGTACGCATAGATGTATGGTCATGTTTGTATTTTGGGTTTATAAGGTGAAATAAAGTATTGTATCTATATTTTTATTTTGAGTTCAAAGTAAGAAAAGCTGACTCAACTCAACAACGACCCTTAATCCATCTAAGACTTCAAATCTGTGGATTTTTTGAATAGTTGGGGTAATCATAATTCACGTCAATTGTCTTACTGTGAACTCATTAATACAAAGGTATGAATAATCTTTTTTTCTCTCTCTCTCTCTCGGCTGGACCATCTGTGCGAGAATGGGCCGTGCCAGCCTTGGCCCAGCTTCGCTGATGGGGAGGTGCGCGAGACTGGGGCATGTTTGGTTGCTAGTCACACTTTGCCACACCTAAATTTAGGTAACTTTGACCAAATTTGGCAAGTGTTTGGTTAGTAACAAACTTTAGGAAAGATTCTTTTGGGCTCCACATGTCATAGAGATAAAAAGTGTGGCAAAATTTCTTTTGGCATGACAAAGTGTGGCTAGCAAATTCTTTGCCACACCTTGCCAGATTTGCCTAAACTTAAGTGTGGCAAATGGTGGCTAGTAACCAAACATCCTCTGGAATTTGTCTCACGTACGCGCGCTCGCTTGCCCCTCGTACGTGGCGCCCGCCCGTCATCGCCCGGCACCAACATCTTGCCTGCCAGACTGTACGCAGCTACCGGAAGACTTCCTTGTCATCGTGATGGGCGAGCTGTACATCGCCACATACCCGACCTCATCCGCGCGGACACCGACTGCACTCCGTGGCACTCCGCGTACGCCGCCTTCCGGCGCCTCCAGCTCCCGTTCTGCAGGCGTCCTGGCAGCAGACTCCCCTGCCTCTATACTCCGGCGCGGCGCTGTACTGCCATTCTACCAGCAGATTGGCGTGCTTTGGTGAAGCCTCACCTCTCAAGCTGCCTGCAGTGTTTGAAATCTCGATCAAACCGACCAAACCGGTGGGCGTCGTTTTACCGGTTTTCGCAAAAACCGCTCGAAAACCGGTACAAAATTCAAAAATCCAAAATTTGAATCCGAAAACCGGTAACCGATCGGTTTCATTGGTACACCGAGCGGTTTTTGCCGGTAACCATCAGAAAGAGAAAACATGGAAAAAATAGGTAAAAAATAGGAAAATTCGGCATGATCATTCCTAATTTATTTCAGACACAATTTGACAATATAGAAAGCATGCATCATATGACTAATACCATGCATCCAACATAGTTCAAGTACCAAGTTCATCGCATGAAACATAAATTGCCCGGTACATAGCACATAATTATACAACATATAGGGAAAAAGATACACTCAGGACCATGAGGCATTGTAATTGACAAATGCGGAGTTGTACTCTTCATTTGACATGAGTGCAATACCTCTAGTTGCCAACAACTCCGCCTTGTACTCATGCCAGGATTGTCCAGTCCAACTGGCAATTGTAATCCATTGTTCCACCAACATTTGGTAGAATTCTGGGTCTTGCCACTCATACACCCATTGCTGAGGTTGTTGGGAGCTAATATAGGGAATGGAGTACGAGTGATAATCATTGGATGACTCGCTAGCATATCCATAGTTACCTGACGTGTCGCTATCCTGTGGGGAAAAGTTGTTTCCATAGTGATGTTTCCGACCTCGTCCCCCCGTCATGATCGTCCTCTGCGATGTTGGAGCACCATGATCCTTGTCCTGGGTAGCATGAGTGAAGTTTGTCTCACCTACATTTGGATAACAAGAGTGAGTAAATAATAAATAGAAATGTGAAAGAACGCAAATATTCCATATAGTGGTACCTGTGAAGTGGAGACTAGTATACGGCTGCGCCGAGGCATCTTCCCCAGCGGTGGCATCACCATCGTCGGCATCATATGAGCTACTATCACCTGATTCTTGGTAAGGCAGACTACGTCTTGCATTATCACTCGCGGTGGACTCATCGCTTTCCACTTGCACTGCCTTTCCTTTAGAATTTTTCTTCTTTTTTGCTTTCTCTTTCCGTGCCACAGCTTGGTGTTTCCTCTTGCCTATGTGGGACACAATTTGACAATATAGAAAGCATGCATCATATGACTAATACCATGCATCCAACATAGTTCAAGTACCAAGTTCATCGCATGAAACATAAATTGCCCGGTACATAGCACATAATTATACAACATATAGGGAAAAAGATACACTCAGGACCATGAGGCATTGTAATTGACAAATGCGGAGTTGTACTCTTCATTTGACATGAGTGCAATACCTCTAGTTGCCAACAACTCCGCCTTGTACTCATGCCAGGATTGTCCAGTCCAACTGGCAATTGTAATCCATTGTTCCACCAACATTTGGTAGAATTCTGGGTCTTGCCACTCATACACCCATTGCTGAGGTTGTTGGGAGCTAATATAGGGAATGGAGTACGAGTGATAATCATTGGATGACTCGCTAGCATATCCATAGTTACCTGACGTGTCGCTATCCTGTGGGGAAAAGTTGTTTCCATAGTGATGTTTCCGACCTCGTCCCCCCGTCATGATCGTCCTCTGCGATGTTGGAGCACCATGATCCTTGTCCTGGGTAGCATGAGTGAAGTTTGTCTCACCTACATTTGGATAACAAGAGTGAGTAAATAATAAATAGAAATGTGAAAGAACGCAAATATTCCATATAGTGGTACCTGTGAAGTGGAGACTAGTATACGGCTGCGCCGAGGCATCTTCCCCAGCGGTGGCATCACCATCGTCGGCATCATATGAGCTACTATCACCTGATTCTTGGTAAGGCAGACTACGTCTTGCATTATCACTCGCGGTGGACTCATCGCTTTCCACTTGCACTGCCTTTCCTTTAGAATTTTTCTTCTTTTTTGCTTTCTCTTTCCGTGCCACAGCTTGGTGTTTCCTCTTGCCTATGTGGGTGTCACCCACATTTTCGTCAGCCCACTCAGCAATAGTAGAACAACCAGTAATTCTTTCCAATTACATACCGTCGTCCTCGTCCACCACAATGTGTGAGGGGATAGGAGTATTGTTAGAACTGAAAAAAACAACTAGGTGCACGATCTAGAGAGTAATCAACTTGTGATAAAGACAACCTTGATTCATACACTAGACCGAGAGATCTAGTTAGAGGGAGTGAGGGGAAGAGTTTACCGCCGGGCATTGGGTTAGGAGCAGCTGAGGATGATCCGGCCATCGCCGCAGCACGTCGTCGACCTTCTTGTCGGCGACGTCGAGGGGGT
>LAPY01001187.1:68827-80698 GCA_000970635.1 Eragrostis tef
AGGAGCTGGAGTTTGTAAAATAGATTAAAATATTTTACATTATTAATTTTAATCTCAAACAAAAAAATGACTCAACAAAAGATCCTTAATTTATGTACAGCTCCAGCTCCATGGATTTCTGGAGCTAGCTATGAGCAACTCTAAGAACCCCACAAAATTTCCTAGAGCTGGAGCCATGCCAAACACCCCTTAACAAAAAAACTATCTCCAACATGGTCCCAAAACAACTCCCAATTTTCCCATAGCCCCTAAACTCTCCTCATTTATAGCTACAAATAGGGAAAGAATTGGGGCCCCTATCTCTTTTTTTCTACTACAATTAATGTTTTTATGGCCCTAAATGCTGATGTGGCCCAATCAAATTTGTTTTGATCCATTTTTAGAGATGAACTATTGGAGGAAGAGAGACAAATTGTCCCTCATAATTTTTTAATTGCTTCTAAAAATAAATTTATGGAGCTAATTTTATGAGGTTTTCTTGGAGATGCTCTAATCTAGCGATTCAGTTCAAAACATTAATCTCGTAGTACTCGAGCGAAAGATGTGGTAGTCAGTCAGTCTGGGAAACTAACTATCTTGTACCTGCCGTGGCGTGCAGCAACGAAACATTGTTGATGCTTTTTAGTTTTTATAACGCTGAGAAAGGTATCTTGCTTTGACTTTTTTTATTATTTAACCTATTTTTAGATAATATTATAATAATAGACCGCATCAAACTATATTTTCAGAATTTAGACCTTTTGGTCGGCTAATAATACAGTCACGCCACATTAATCGGCGCGACCAGTACATCTCGTTCTACCATCTTGATCGGCACAAAATAGCCTATCAACCAATCGACCAAAAAAATCTATGAGGAATATAAGAAATCTTAGCACAAAAAACATAGCACGAGGAAGTAAAAAGGCGGCACACTATGTTTAAGGAGTCGCCTTGGAAAAAAGAAGATTTGCCTCAGCAGGGCCTATCAACTTGGAAAGGAAAAATTCTGCCACTTGGGTGTGCTTTGCCTTTGCAGTCTGCTAGGATGCTACTACTGCCAGCTACTGCCAGGTCTCGTCATCGCTCGGCCCGAGGGTCAGGACGAGAGCGCACATGAGATGGACCGATGGACAGGACCACATATAGTTTGATACTTATTATAATATTATCTAAAATGGTTTAAATAATAAAAAAATTCTCTTGCTTTCTGCTTCAGTTAACAACATTGGCACTATTTGGTGCCCTTCGTTTTCAAATAGGAAAAAAGATATCCTGTTGGAAAAAGGTACGGTTTGCATCCACACATATAAGATTTCTGGGTTTATTTAGAGTTAAACATTACAACTTTGACTACAATAGTAAAAAAACATAATATTGACAACATAAAAAGAGGTGACTTGATTTATTATCAAACCGATTATCATAATATGTAATTCTTTTTATAAATATTATTAGCCAACGCTAGTTTTTTTTACTTTAACCAAGTCTTTACATTCATGGATCAAAGAGTAATACTTTCTTGGTTTCTCTGATAAATGGCTAATATCTTATTTGTGATCATTTTTTTTCTTTTACGAGTTGTAAACCTACATATATATGCGCCTAGAGAGAGATTACTGATTACTAAATTACGAGGGATAGCAGCTGAAATCTGAACATGACACCTATGTCAGCTCCCAACTAACATTAAGGCATGCAGAGTTCAATGATCATTCTTTAGTCAGATCATTATCCATGTCAAATCATAAACAATATGAACATCCCATCTTTGTCAAAGCAGAATGATCGAGCTAATAATAGCTTCAAGCAAAGGCCCATCAGAAGAACAAACGAAAATGACACAGAGATAGTAATCATCTCTCAACATGAACACTATTCGGCCATGTAGCAACTTTCACCATAGGAAAACCACAACTTCATATATGCCTCCAATAAATTAAGGGAGCAAAGGCCCATCAGAAGAACAAACGAGAATGACACAGAGTAACAGTCATCATCTCTCAACATGAACACCCTTCGGCCATGTAGCAACTTTCACCGTAGGAAAACCACAACTTCATATATGCCTCCAATAAATTAAGGTAGTTACATCCAGACTAATAATATCCTTGGAACAAAAGCTTTTATTTGTGTAATAAGCTGCGGGCCTGTAAGAGCTTGCCAACAGCTAGTGATGTGATCAACCACCTATATGTCGTATCTCACCAGTCTTCCTATGCCTTGATCTCCTCCTTGCCGGGAGGGAACTTCTTGAACTTGGGGAAGAAGAAGGGCTTCTTCTTGATGAAGGGGAGGAGCTTCTTGAACTTCTCAGGGTCGGTCATCGGGTTCTGGGTCTTCTGGTCCGCAGGAGGATGGTAGATTGGGGTCGGCGACGGGTGTGAGTATTCCGGCGTAGGCGGCTTGTACTCCGGCACGGGCGTGGGGTGTGTGTACACTGGCACGGGCGTTGGCGGCTTGTACTCCGGCACTGGCACCGGCTTTTTGTGGAAGTGTGGGATCACGATGGGCTTCTTGTGAAAGTGTGGGATCTCGATGGGCTTCTTGTGGACGTGGGGGATCTCGACGGGCTTCTTGTGGAAGTGGGGGCTCTCGGCGGGCTTCTTGTGGAAGACGTGTTTCTTGTGGAACGGGTCGCAGAGGAATGCCGAGGCACATTCTTTGGACGAGTAATGCATTTTGCCGGCCGCCGCGATGAAGGTCTTCTTCTTGTCGTCGTCGTCGCTGGATGGCCGGACGATCCGGGATGGCTCCAGTCCGGGGCATGGCTGGCGAGAGGCGTCGTGGAGCTGCGCGAAGCAGTCCTGCTTCAGCTCGCCATCCTCGCGAAGGAGGTCGGCGGCGAGGGGGACGCTGAAGGCGCCAGACTTGTCCACCTTAGCGACGGCTTTGGTCTCGAACTCGCCCTTAGCGTTCTTGCATTTAAGTGCCACTTGAAGACCTGAAAAACGAGGGAAGATAAAAATTATCTGGTAATCTGCTGTACAAGACGCTGAAACGCACCAAACTGCCTAACGAACTGACATGGCTGCAGAGAGCATATGGACCTACCATTGAAAACGGCCTCGGCATTCATGTTCTTCCTGGTGCAGTCGGCACATTTGGCCAAGCCAACGACCATGGAGGCTGTCTCAGGCTCCGCAGCATCGGCGAGCACTGCCACTAACAGGACGGCAAAAAAGCCGACAAGCAGGCCTCGAGGCAGAGACCCCATTGTGGAAGCTTGGCTGGTTCTTGCGCCTTCACCGAATATGGTACTCAACTATGTAGAGTTGGATGGGTGGAGATCAAGGAGAGGCAATGCTGGGTTTATATAGAATTATTGGTGATGGAGTTTAGCCGAAGCATTTGGCTGAAGTTAAGTACTGATAGTGAGTGATCAATGAGCTACGAAAGTCTGGCACCGGCTTTGCAGATTTGTGAGTTAATGCCGTTCCAAGTTGATGATCTCCGTCTACCTGTCTGCAAAGGCCAACTCTGCTTCGTCAACGTCCATGCATGCAGACATCAACTACAATCGGCTGCATTCAAGGACCGATTATTGTCAAGTTTGGTTAGAGTTCTTTGATAAATCTCCATGTGTACATTCTGTGTAAATGTAAATTGACCTTGATAGGCATGGGTACGAAGTACGAACTAACATTTGAAACATATTCATCTTTGTCCAGGTTCACTTGAATGTGCAGTGACAATGGGATGGCTGGCACCACATTTTTATACACTTGCCAATATAGGGAAGAATGAACTTGATCCCCATTTCAGCTGCGTCGTAGATTTGCATCTAATGGAGTGCTGTAGACTCGGGCGTTTTATTGTGTATGAATACACGCTGGGTAGTACCAACAAATTTAAAATAGACAAGATAGGAAAAATCTATTACAGGGATGTGGAGCAGTATTTATCATCTTGTACGGTGTATCTTTTTAAACAACGGTATATATTTATTTCTAATTAGTATACATGTTTGACTCTTTCCAATCCCCTAACTAAAATTATTGATGTGTCACTTCCTTGGTAACGATTATTTAAATACTACTCCATCTGTTTCATAAGATATGCAATCCTGGTTATTTACGAGGTGCATGTCATAATATATGTAGTCGTGACTATTTACAAGGTGCATGTCATCTTAAATGCACCTGGACAAAGCATTTGTATACATAGAAGATGTTATGAATCTGGACACTCAGAAATATCTTCAAAATTGCATATACTATGAAACAGAAAGAATCTCTTTCTAGTTGTGTTTGAGTGACATCTTGCCTGTTGAACCTGGCTAATTAGATTTTAAAAAGCACCTAAGATGAGAGCTCTATCTACACCATTCATTCAGCACATGTGTGGTGTAGATATAGTGCATCACTACTACTACTAGTGGTACAGGTTATATACACCACACATATCTTTGATAAACAACCTAGATAACACCTTGAATCTAGGGTGCAATAGGAAAATCCACTCTCTGCTGAACCTGGTCTTTTGTTTTCCATGTGCCCTAAGTGACCATTCCTTTTTATCTCTTTCTACCGTTGGCCCTGCATATACTTGCTCTCGCACCTTGCCAAGCGTCATTAAGTGTCAGAGGTAATTGTCTCTTCCCATGTTTTGTTGAACGATCAGAAATCAAATTCAAGAAACAATACCTGTCGAGATAGAGTCCATGAATGAAGGGATCAACAACAATTGGCTGCATTAATGAAATCCGTTATTATTGACCTTGAACCGTTTGCTACACTTGCCACTGTAGTCACTGTGTAAAACTAGTATACTGTCACTTGAACTTGATGCTGTAGGTATGAATTACTAACGTCCTGGCGCATGGTTACTTCAGACTACAGTGACTATCTGTGGGGGTTCTCTCTCTCTCTCTCTCTCTCTCTCTCTCTCTCTCTCTCTCTCTCTCTCTCTCTCTCTCTCTCTCTCTCTCTCTCTCTCTCTCTCTCTCTCTCTCTCTCTCTCTCTCTCTCTCTCTCTCTCTCTCTCTCTCTCTCTCTCTCTCTCTCTCTCTCTCTCTCTCTCTCTCTCTCTCTCTCTCTCTCTCTCTCTCTCTCTCTCTCTCTCTCTCTCTCTCTCTCTCTCTCTCTCTCTCTCTCTCTCTCTCTCTCTCTCTCTCTCTCTCTCTCTCTCTCTCTCTCTCTCTCTCTCTCTCTCTCTCTCTCTTTGGGAATGACTATCTGTGGTTGGTGATGCCAACTTTTGTAGGCTTGCTGATAGAGGAATGCGTGGTGATTTTGAATCGAACTTATAAATGTTTTTTTTATCTAATACAGTGCTAAAGAGTGGATCCTTCTATTGTGTATAAAATGTTATACCATTATCAAATTCATTTTTTCTCCATTTAAATTTTCATGCTCATATTTTTCTGAAGCATAAAGTTTTTTTATGGCTGTGTCCGCTTGGTTTGAGAAGTGGTGCATATTTACTTCTCGTCATGATGGGCCTGTTGTACTTGAGTACCATCATTCAAGTTCTCGAACTGAACTTTTATTCAACTTCTCGTCATCGTGTTATTCCAGAAGGTATGAAAAAGGAAAAAGAAGGAACCTTCATTCCAAGTCCAAGCTGCAGGGAAAAAGGCAAGCAACACTGTAACAAACAAAACTGTATTTGGTTTGGAAGTTATTGGAACTGGTTTAAAGCTTGAAAGTTTATTCATAGGATGTTTGATTCTTTATTTTAAATTTATCGAATTATTTTTTGAGTAAGCTGTTAAAGTTAAAATTATTCCCTCATTTTTTATGTCTAAAGATATATATCAAGAAAGCCAGAAGGGTCAACACTACTATTTTAGGTGCTAGTAGATCAGGTACAGAAACTTGCCATCTTGCCACCCATCCTTTTCTTTGTCACTAAAAACTTAAATTTATTTGCACACAGATGAGAGTGTCAGATGTGATAATATGTGCCTGTTTTAGTTGAAGGGACTGAAAGCAAATTCATGAGACAAAACCTATCTGTCAGACTCCATGCATGCAGAGGTCAACAACAACTGGATGCTGATCTTTGATGGAAATGTTTGCTGAATTTGCCATCTGTACTCACTGTAGGTGTAGATTGCAAGATTGCAACTTGGAAGCCTTGATGACATTGCAATTAACATCAGAGGATAGGTATTTTAGTGCAAGTTCACTTGAATGTGCAGTGACTATATGTATGTTGTGGTTGTTGGTGCCAATCAATATTCTGTAGCCTTGACAAGATAGGGAAAGTAAATATTCGTTCATTTCAACGATTCAGATTCGCATCAATACAACGCTGCAGAGTCAAGTGTTTTCTTGTCCGTAACTAGTAATAAATCCACCCTATCCCCATTTTCCTTTTTTTAATTGTCAGTATTTATCTGAAGACTGAAAGCAAAAATGGTCGCACCTTCTGAGCTGAGCCTCTCCGAGTCTCCGTTCCATAGTTCCTAAGTGAGTGCCAGCTTGATCTTTTCATCACCGTGGGCCTGTTATACTTGAGAGCAATTATGCACGCTCTTGAGCGGGACTGTTGCGCTAGATATACCTACATTTATTTCAGTGCACAAATAATCTATAATAAGCTTGAAGGGCCGAAAACGCTATTCTAATTCACGATGAAGGAAAACATACATAAGGCAACTATGAATAAGCAACGTTAAATTGCTGGAGTCTAAAGTCCGGAATATGAAAGCTTGGGAGATTATTTGAGACCAGCGTCAAATGGTGGAATCTTGTGCCTCATGTGGGGCATAGGCACTGCTTGACGCTCTGACTTCACATAGTGATGAGGTGTGCTAGTCCAAATTTCTCAAAAGAGCATTTCCAATGGAAGGAGTAGTTGTCGAACATGTGAAATGTAAATAATAGGAAATTGCATCGACAACTTGGACGGTGAATGTCTTTTGTTTTCAGTATTGCAGCAAGGAAAATCCTAAATTGCATGTTTGTCCACGATTTGTTGTGTCAGTTTATTCAAATATGATGGTGGACGCCATATATTCTGGTGAGCGATGTATGGAAGAATGATTTGGAAGCACATGCATCCTTTACAAAAGTGTAGCCCCTTAAATCCTTATATACTACTTGTGTGGAACATCCAATCTGTCAAATCGTATTGCAAAATAACAATTGTATTTTGAAGAATGCTATTTAACTGATTGTTGCTCATATGTAAACTTATGTTCTCTTGAGAGTTAAACCAAATTTGGATAACCAAGGTTCAAATGTCTGAAACCGGTTCCAATAAACAAATTTGTCAAAAGACTCAAAATCCACTGGGACGTCAAGCAGGGCACAAGATATGTGTATAGCCGCTGAACGAAGAAAATAAGGAGCTTTCGCATCGCTGACGATAAACACAGTTCCAATGGAGAATAGTGGAAACACACAAGATTGCATTTTTATATATGGGTTAAATAAAAGGTCCCAATGTTTATTCTCCATACACTAGAATAAGAGAACAACTAACAACAGAGACAAACTCAAGACATATATCTCGGCTTCATAATTAATTCCAGTTTGGCATCCATAGCAAATCATCTGATCCATTCATAGCCAGAAAAGATCTTTCAGTGCTTGACAGGAGGGTGGTAGATCGGAGTCGGCTTCGGCTGCCCGTACACCGGCGTGGGAGGGTGATATTCCGGCGTCGGAGGGTGGTACTCCGGCACCGGCTTGTGCTCAGGCACAGGGTGGTACTCCGGCACCGGTTTGTACTCAGGCACGGGCTTCTTGTGGAAGTGGTCGAGGAAGTGCTTCTTGATCTTGCCGCAGAAGGTGGCAGATGCACGCAATGCCGGGGGATGGTAAATCGGAGTGGGCGACCCACCATACGTCGGCGTCGGGGGATGGTACTCTGGCGTCGGGGGATGGTATTCTGGCTCGGGCTTGTGCTCAGGCACGGGGTGGTATTCCGGCACCGGCTTGTACTCCGGCACTGGCTTTTTCTTGTGAAAATGGTCGATGAAGTGCTTCTTGATCGGTCCGCAGATGGTGGCCGACGCGCACTCTGCTGACGGGTAGTGCGTCTTGCCGGGGACGGCGATGAAAGTGCCCTCGGACTGTGACACGATCGTTGAGGGATCCTTTCTTCCATATGTAAACTTATATTCTCTTGAGAGCTAGAAAAAAGTATCTAACCAAGCTTCAAATGTCCGAAACCTGTTCCAATAAACAAATTTGTCAAAAGACTCAAAATCAACTGGATTGTAATCAAGCAAGGCACAACCGCACAACATATATGTCCATAGCCGCTGAACGAAGAAAACAAGGAGCTCTAGCATCGCTGATGATAAACACAGTTCCCATGGAGAGAATTGGCAAATAAAACACAAGATTGCATTTTATATAGGTTAAATAAAAGCTCCCAATGTTTATTCTCCATACACTAGAATAAGAAACTAACAACAGAGAACAAACTCCAACCATATATGTCGGCTTCATAATTAATTCCAGCTAGCCATCGATAGCAAATCATCTGATCCACTCAGGGCCAGAAAAGATCATTCATTGCTTGACAGGAGGGTGATAGATCGGGGTCGGCTTCGGCTCCCCGTACACCGGCGTGGGAGGGTGATATTCCGGTGTCGGGGGGTGGTATTCTGGCGTGGGCTTGTGCTCAGGCACAGGGTGGTACTCTGGCACTGGCTTGTACTCGGGCACGTGCTTCTTGTAGAAGTGGTCAAGGAAGTGCTTCTTGATCTTGCCGCAAAAGGTAGAAGATGGGCGCAATGACGGAGGGTGGTAAATCGGAGTCGACGACCCGCCATATGTTGGAGTAGAGGGGTGGTACTCCGGCTTCGGGGGATGGTACTCCGGCTTGGGCTCTGGCTTCGGCTTCAGTGGCACTGGCTTCTTGTGGAAGTGGTCAATGATGTGCTTCTTGATCTTACCGTAGAAGGTGCCAGATGCACGCAATGCTGGGGGATGGTAAATCGGAGTTGGCGACCCACCATACGTCGGCGTCGGGGGATGGTACTCTGGCGTCGGGGGATGGTATTCTGGCTCGGGCTTGTGCTCAGGCACGGGGTGGTATTCCGGCACCGGCTTGTACTCCGGCACTGGCTTTTTCTTGTGAAAATGGTCGATGAAGTGCTTCTTGATCGGTCCGCAGATGGTGGCCGACGCGCACTCTGCTGACGGGTAGTGCGTCTTGCCGGGGACGGCGATGAAAGTGCCCTCGGACTGCGGCACGATCGTTGAGGGATCCTGACCCGGGCACGGCTTGCCAGACGCGCTGTGGAGCTGCGCGTGGCAGTCGGCGCCGTTGAGGTCGGCTGTCAGTGGCACGCTGAATGCACCGGAGCCGTCGATCTTGCCGACGGCCTTGCTCTCGTACTCGCCGTTCTTGTTCCTGCACTTGATCGCCACCTGAAGTCCTGTGATGGATGGACCGAAACACAGTTTGTTCAAGCTGAGAAGCCAAAGTAGCTGCCGCCAGATATGTATCATGGTGTAAACATTTGTGCAATAAATATAATAAATAGATATATGTTCGTTATATCGTTACACCGCCTTCTTCGAACGCTTTGAAGGTCCCTTAATTTTATTACAATGTTTTTTTTTCTAATATATATCATAAACCTGGACACCATTTCGGAGCTTTGCCTGCTTATCAGGTACATCTTTAGCCAGTATCGTTTCTATGTTTCACATGGAGATGTTGAGATAATATTATCTGTCCCCGAATTAGAGTTTTATTCTGAGCTGGTTAAACGAAAGACGGCCAGGTTTCAACAACTTTCAGCATGTGAACATATTGCAGTAGCATGCACGCAAGAATGAAAACGGACCGGTGTCCGTTACGTACCCTTGAATGCTGACTCTGCCTTCATGTTCTTCCTCGTGCAGTCGGCGCACTTGGCCAGGCCGACGACGACGGACGCTGGCTCGCCGGACGCCGCGTTCGCCACGGCTACCGCCATCAGCACGGCGCAGACGGCGAGGAGCGTCCTCGAAGCCATGATGCTCGGGTAGCTAGAGATGCCTAGAAGCAGACTGTTTTGTGTGCAGGAGATCAACACAGAGCCAGGGCAATTTATAGGCGAGACTGCACTGATGACACAGCTCGGCAGTTCCGTGGCAGAGCTGGGGCGCGGGTAGGCGCGGGTAAGCCAGGTATGCAGCGGCGCCGGTTTTGTAGCTGGAGAATTTATTTGATCAATTTGGTGCCGTCCCAATTACACCGAATTCAATTTGTGATCCTCATCGTGATCTGCATTTATATCAGTGCTACAAATGCACTCTGCATATCAGCGTATATGCTCGATAGTCTTGACTCTTCAGTGAATCACATGCAAGGACAAATGCAATTGCCAGTGCCGGTGAGCTGCTGCAAACTAGTACAGCTTATGTGTGCAAGATAGATTGAGCTGTGTGTATGTGCGGTACTCATGGTACTCATGCTGCAAAGTTTTATAGCTAGATTCTACAGTATGTAGCTGTTAGCCTCATCAGTCAATTCAGAATACTACACTTTTCTTCTCTATTTATTCAGTGTAATACTAAAATCCACCGGTGACACGATATCCATGGTTTATCCATGCATGTTCAGGTCTCACTAACACCTATTACCTACCTCAGAGAGAGACAGAGAGAGAGAAGAAACCCTGTTTGCTAGAGGAAGATTGCTCGAGGAAGTCTTAGGATTTAGTACAACTTTACTTTCTGTTGAAAAACATTTTTTAACAAACCACATTAGGATAAAATTTTCTGAATTGAAAATCTTAATCTTGTTAGGAAGTAGCTTTTGATTCGGATATTCAGACAATGCTTGAGTACACCTTAGATCGATTGCAGTATTTGCAAGAACGCATTATTGTTGGTTTCAGCCTATATATCTTACAGTATTGAATGCTAGGTGAACTGGCAAATCTTGTACTGCAAGGACGGATCATGAAGAACGAAGTACAGCTGCTACATGGGTAATATTGCACGCAGTGTAGATCCAACTGTGGATAAGACCGTACTTCGGCTGGCCAAAATCAGATCTAGAGCAGCTGGTGGACCTAGTACTACATTCATGAAGATTAACATGCATTTTTTCTTAAGGTCCCACGAGTTAGTTTTTAACCAAATAGTTATGGTATGTCAGATAGAAAGTGGAAGATACTGGTCCCACATAACTGGTACAAATTGATGTAGCTACTTCTTCTAAAGTTATCCCAACAGTACATTATTTATCTATAAGGGAAACTAATTTATTTATCATGCCTTATGATTTTATTATATAAATTTGTAGAATATATACACTTGTAAAAATAGAAGTTATCTAAAAAACTTAATTTATTTCATGTATTGAAATAGCACAGAGTAAAAGTTCATTACACCTCGAGTTTAGGAGTCCAGGCATGCCCATATGTCTGTAATTTTGTTGCCTGAGCTGCTTGTTGCAGTTCCTATAGATAGTACTCGGATGCTACTTGTCTTTAGGGTTTAGGGTTTAGGCTTTAGGGACAGAGAGAGAAGGGGGCTGCTGACATACTTGTCACTCCGTGGTTGGTCATGAATGGGTAGGTTGGATTTTTAATTGAAAACACACTTTTGTTGCAAATCGTTAATTCCAATTTAAAACCCATTTGGACTGTAGGGTTATTTAGAATCAATGCAATATAACACGATAGCATATGAATAAAATTTTCAATTCAAAATTTAAATATAATATTTCAACATTTTGTTTTCAACATTTTACATATAAAATTCTAAACCAGTTTTCAAAATGAAGTTGATAATATGATATATATATACGGACAATAAAATCATCTTAATTAACCCAACAAATAGTAGTAGATTTGGTAAAACAATGAGGTGCAAGATATATATTTGGTTCATTATTCTAATGAGGTACATTTTGGTAAGACGCATGAAAAAAAAAACTAAAGAGATACATTTTGATTCATTATCCTTGTAAATCAATAAATTGTTTAGC
>LAPY01001188.1:17595-32935 GCA_000970635.1 Eragrostis tef
GGGGGGGGGTGGGGGGGGGGGGGAACTTCAGTAAACTGGAGCACAGGATAAAGTTTCTATCTATCCAGCACAATAATCCGCTCGATCCAGAAGGAAAATCGAATCTTATTTTCTGTAGATCATGATACCTTCTTGAACTTGACCATGGAGTCCACGCCGCGCAGGGCAGCGCGCAGGAGCAGCTGCAAGACGCCGAGGAAGAGCACCGAGGAGATGAGGACGGATCCGAGAGAGGTGACGACAAAATCATCGACCACCGGGGCGGGGTGGAACGCGAGGGCCAGGGCTGCGGCGCCCGCGCTCGCGCCGCCGGCCCACAAGCTGGCGAGGCAAAGGGACATCGCCGCTTTCACCGATGCGAGGTCGGAGCGGGCGACCTCCGGGCCCGGCGGCGGGGGCGAGGCCGCCGGCGCTGCGCCGGCGAGGGCAGTGGCGGCCATGGGAGCAGGTGAAAACAAATCGCAGGATCTGGAAGCTTCTCGAAGAGGAGGCGGACTGGTCGGAGCCTTGGCGGTCAGTGTACGATCCTCTGCTCTGGTAGTGGGAGTGGAAGGGGAAAAGCGACGAACACGGGACGGGGTCACGGGAGGAGGTTTAAGCTGACAGTGGTCGGGCTATGGATAAAATGGAGGGTTAACGGGCAAAAGGCTGTCCGAACCGGTTGTGATTGTTTTTGATAGGTGCACCCGGTGGATTACACCCAACGTGGCACTCAAATTCTTTCACATTTTGGCCACATAGGGATACATAAAAAATAATTAGAATCGTTATTTTTTTTCGAGGTGATAAGAATCGCTGTATAAAATTTGCATCCATGGAATTCTACACAGAAGGTATTATGCTCTGTCGCTACAGCATTATCGAACAAAAAAGACATGCCACTTTTACCATAATCTTAAGTATAGTTAAAAAAAGAAATTGGAAAATCATGCTGACCAGCGTTTTCTTTTTAGATGGACCAGCATGTTTCTACAATCAATATTGTAATTCAAGGAGACATTTTTTGACTGAGACTCCAAGGTGGAGTTGTCTACCGTATTCCGATAAGGTAAAATTTGCCCTGCTCATTAGAAAGCACAACTTGAATATCTAGCATCAATGATGTCCAGTATAATAAGAACGAAGTAAAAGCTTAGTGTAACACCTTAATCAAAGAGATACCAAAGATAGTTACCAAATGTAAATCCATGTCAAGATTAGAACATTCAACAAATATTGTGTAAAGAAAATTCCAAGAAGCATCATGTTTGTACTAGGATATATCACATTACAGAGACAAAAGGTTGTTCGATACTCAGTGATATGCCATACTTATTTTGCCATGGTACACACTGACATTGCAGTAAAATAGGCAGTAATTTCAAATGGTTCGAATGGACACGTGTCGATTGACCTTTACCAGATCACAGCTTCGGATGCATGATTTCCATCTTACTTTTACATTATATATTGTTGTTTGAATCATACATTCTATTTTTTTACATGCTGTCATATTATGATTTTCGTCTCATCTCACATTCTTTTGTATGCTCAGAAATTTCATTTGTGAATTACATCTTTGATGCTTCCATGTCTTACTTTTTTTAACTTATTATCAGTATCATTTGACTTGCGCGGACCTCTACATCTAAGAAATAAGAAATATTTCAGCCATATATGCATCCTACTGATCAGTCGCAAAAAAAAAATGCATCCTACTGCAGGATTGAAGCAAGGTAAGGACTGCTAAAAGTACAAGAAGATAATTGTTTACCACACATAATTGCTGGCAAGTTCAGAATAATTTTGATAGAATATGATGTCCAGAGAAGCATCACCTACTAGGAACTTACACAAAGGTTTGAAGCCACGTTAAGACACGATTTCCCGTGTCCCGGCACTGACTTTAGCTTCCAGTCTTACAGTGGCATAGAGATACCATAGTTTCAAGTTGCCAGAGTTCGTAGCATATAAGGGAATAATTGCAAAATCTAGTTAATAGATAAATAGAACTAGGAAACAGCAAAGGTACAAGGACACCATATATAGTTTTTCTCCCGTGACCTTCCTCAGCAAGGAGTCAGCAGTAGTAGCTCCTTGCCGATCTTCACAGCAGTTTCTCCTGTACAAGGCTTTGTCTGCTAAAAAAACACACAGAAACATTAGGTTGATGGATACGGTCTATGTGTGTCTGAGAGACTGATGCAATAATGGGAGAAATAGAAACAAAGCCATGTTTGGTTCTCTTGATGGTTAAATGGCGAGGCAGCAAAAGAACATGGCTCCCAAATTGTACAACTACTCTGCCTAGCTGAATGCAATTAGATACGGGCATTAACCATAACCGAACAAAAAGGCTGATGATCAAACCTTCTTTCATGAACATATTGCTCGGTTAGTCGGTTATGTGTTTTAGCAGCAAAAGCATAGGGAAATGATTTGTTCTTCCAGAAGATCCGTAATCACATGTAACATCATCATAAGCTAATGAAATTAGGAAGGTAATATCTTTTTTTTTTCATTCAAGATTTTTACCTACCAGGATCAGCCACGTTCATCAGCAAATAGTCAGTACTTGTGCCTCCTTGCCAATCTGTGCAGCACAAAGTTTTTCCTATTGAAAAATGTCAAAATATACCAATGACATTAGCTGAACAAAAGTTGGATGTATCGATGATTATCAACATCAGTCAACCAATATCTAAAATTTTTACACCCGCAGGCTTCTTTGTGATAACAGATAATGGACTATAATGATGTTTATCTGGATTTAACTGTAGACTGCAAACAGACGTATTGAACTGCATATTTTGCTTCAGAACTGGTGAGTACAAACAGGCAAATCACTCCCTAGTATCGGAAATTGTATTGAGTATTAACACGCTGGTTATAATGGAATGATTAGAATTGATGCATTTGTAACCAGCGGTTGGTAACAAAGAGATTTTTCTATCCTGTCAATTTACTTACGTAATTAGTCAAGCAGAAGTTGTGACATAACAATCAAAGAAAGTTATAAGGAGATCAAAGAAACGGGTATATAACTTGAAGCCATCCTTTGAAATTTAGGATAGGTCTCTAATTTCAATGGAAGTATACTCAATGACATCAAAGCTCCAAAATATTTCTAATTAAAGGTGCTTATGAACAGTTTTCTACAAGCAGTTCACATTATTCTATGAACTTCACTAGCTACATAATTGGTCTACTAAGAAACATCAAGGGTACAACTAAGCCCATTGGTGTAAACGAGATGCTTCAGTGTACAGTTCAAATAAGGACTTAATTAGTTGGTCAATTAGACTTCATTGTCGGTATCTCCTTGTTACTAATAAGTATAAACTGTTTCTTCATGTTACCGATGTCACTGGAAAATATAAAACCATAGGAAAGTTTTGTTCGGTGTTGATGTTAACTGGCTAGGAATGCCCACGAAACACTTCCCAAGTCACAAAAAGATATTCTGGCACATAAGCATAGAGAGAGCCAGAGCAGAAGGTGACTGGCTACCTCAAACGCGCTGCTCCACCGCCAACCAGATCGCCTCATCCTCCACGCCTTAAGAGCCAAACTGGGGATGACAATGAGGCAAAACGAAGCGCCCATGCCCAAGAACCCCGCATTCACCATTGCAGAGCCGATTCTTTCATCACGTGATCCTTTGATGGAAGAGTCCCCCTTCACCAGAAACCCAACAGGCACCAGAAAGAATAAAGTCATAGCAAGGAGGCTTCCAACTACTATCACTGTATTGTCGGTGAAAACTTCCCAGATTGCTGCTTCAGCACTCCTTGGATTAGCAGGCACCTGGCACAACCAACCTTTCATCACGTGATCCTTTGATCGGAGAGTCCCCCTTCACCAGAAATCCAACAGGCACCAGAAAGAATAAAGTCATAGCAAGGAGGCTTCCAACTACTATCACTGTATTGTCGGTGAAAACTTCCCAGATTGCTGCTTCAGCACTCCTTGGATTAGCAGGCACCTGGCACAACCAAGCACAAAATTTTAGGAAGAATGCACGGATAATATAAGCATATGAAACCGCGTGAAGAAGGACATCGCGAACTGGATCACATGTATGCACAAAAGTGGAATTTAGATGCTAAGGGCACGGAATTTCGCTTCAGTATACCTTGTCGTCGTCGTCGGGGTCCTGAATGCAGATGCAGAGCAGACGCACAATGATGGTGCAGAGGAGCAGGGAGAAGAGCGCGGCGAAAGTGGCGACCGCCCACGCCGTGTCGTCCACTTCCGTGGGGCGGCAGATGGCGTGCGTGATGGCCACGGCGGCGTAGCCAGCGAAGTGAACCCACGCGCTCGCGAACCACACGCACATCACGGCGTCGGCGGTGGCCAGGGCGAGGCGGCTGCTCGCCGGCTCCGGCGCCGCAGCGTCAGCCGGCGGCGAGTACAGCAACCCGACGTCGGCGACAGCCATGGGCACGTTCTCTCGGTCGAAGACTCGAAGCGATCACTCAATCACTCTCACGGTCCTGTGTCCTGACTCCTGGGTGTGCAAGAAGTACTCAAATGGAGAGAGGTGTTATGGAAGCTGAAAGAGTAATTCCCTTTGTCTGCGAGCTGAAGTGTTGTGTGTTGTGGGTTCTGTGAAGTGTACAAAGAAAGACACCGGCCACCCTCGTGCTCAGCTTTGATTGTATTTAATTCCAATATCTTCTCGGCGAATCATAGGGCTCATACCACCAGTCCACCATGAGACACCACCCTCGTGCTGACACGACGTTGCGTCACCAATCTCCTTACATTTTGATAACAAAACGAGTATACCTCTCCAGTCTCCACGTACGCTTGGCATCTAGCTCGCTAATAGCATATCCTCTCACTGTGGTTTGTGAGCTAGACCTCCAGACAACCTACATTGTGTCACACATTCACTTCATTACTAACTAACATTCGCGCTCAAAGTTCCTACCTCTCCTTACCACACACATGTAACTAGCCTTGTGTCCATGTCCTTACTGTCATTATCACATCGTATCACCAATTCATGTCCATACCTTTGCCTCGATAGCAATCGATTATGACGTTTCCACATTAGTTCCATTTCTGTATAATATCTACACATATCTTCACTCTAATCATGTGAGTTATTTTCATGTGTCCTTGTCTCGCTGAGTCACCACCACATGGCATCACTAATGCACTTCTATATTGTTTTCTTCCAAGCGCATTTTGCTTCCTAGCAAGGTATTGCCATAAATGTGCTGGGAGAAAAAGCTAGGATGCCCCTTCTCACGAGGGGTCCCAAATTCTGTGCTCTGGCTACTCATGCGCTCCCACACGCTCAGAAAGGATAGCCATGAAAGTAACCTTCTTAATCACGAGAAAAAGGCTATAGGTCATTTATTTAAGTTTAGTCCCTTCATTTGAAACTTGTTTTCCTTTTTCAACTTTAATTACTTTTAAGTTAGTTTGGAGACACGTACATCGATCGAACCAGAGAAGGATAGAGACATGCAATGAGATCGATGTTTGGTTTAGCTAGTACTATCTGTCGAGCCCTATATCAGATGGTGATAACTAATTAAGAAGTTAATTATAGTTGCTTGCTGGCTTGCTGGACCGATCGTCGAGTACACGTTCACATGCTTTCTGGCTTGCTCCAGCTGACCAGCTCAGCGAGCAAGCTAGCTATAGGTGCCCGTTGTCGTGCTATCGACCTATCGTTGCCATCACGGATTGAAGCGGTATGACAAGTTCCAAATCCCGGACTTTGATCGAGATCGGTGCGTTCCGCTTCTGACTCGAATCCAGATTCAAACGTGAACCAGGATTCGTGCGGCCACCTCCGTAGATCAGGCCCGGCCGTCCTCGTCGTTAAAAATCTTGCTAATTAACTAGTATATCTTTTTTTTTCTCCACATATATAACCCGATATATAGCTGTAGTCCCGTTCCGTCTGCCTTGCCAACAAGACAGCGACCAAGATCGAAGCAACATTTGGCGGCCGCGCTATGGGACGCCGCGCCGATTATTTGTCGCCGAATAGTCCACATGTCGACGGACCAGCCCAGCGGTATGTACGAATCGCCTTGCCGCCTCTAGATCTTTCCTGGGTTACAAAGTGTAGAACAATGAGTTGTCTCGAACTCTCGATCTACCTTAAAAAAAGAAGAAGGTTGTCTCGATCTCAGTAAAATACCACTCCCTCCGTTGGTGTCTCTGGTATATAGTTGACGAAATCATACGCTATCTTTGATGTTTATGCATTGTCCGATCCCTGCTCCAGCAATCTACCAATTAGTTTGGAGTCAAGGGATGGAGGAGAACCCTAAATTCCCCCAAACCAGCTACCACCAAAGTTTGCCTTCATTCATCGTTGGCGTCGACGGTGGTGCTGGACTGCGGGTCCTGATATTCACCTGCCCTCTAGAACTAGTACTAGTAGAGGAATCTTTGTTCGTGGCATGCTATCAGATGGAGGAAATGTTTCTTTCCCACTACTATTCCACTATTTAGTAGCATAGTTCCCTGCCACCGCAACTGATCTGATATCATGCATATCAGTTATCACACACCAGAAAGTTATCACACACCAGAAAGTACTTCAGTGAGTTTAATACAGAGAAGTGCAGAACGTTTTATGAACCATTTCGGGCTCTCTAGATTGACCAGGCCTTGATCAGACTTATCTCAACTTGAGTCAAGTACAGAAGTGCAATAAGGTTCAGAGATCTTTCTGCGAGAAGATAGGAAATTTTTTTGACTGTGAGTCTAAATTGTTCTCATCTAGGTACATGGGCAGTGGTCTACCTGATTCTACAATAATGGCACCATTAGCTGATGAAGCTCTGTCACCCAGGTAAGTAAATCTGATTTTTTTTTTATCGTCATTGAGTGTTGGCTTATTTGTTCCATAAGAACTCCATTCCTCCAATCCAGTTATGTTTAGGGTGCGATTGTTAGGACAACATGTGTGCGATTGTTAGGACCTTGTTGTGGTTCTTTGCTCATCAATTTGCTGCCCTTAAATTTCTTGAAGCACCCACTCATCTTTCTTGAAGTACTATTTTCTGTGAGTTAATCTGCCAGATAAACTAAATTTTGTTATTATATGATCATTATTTTATTTAGATCAGCGGAGCTACGCGAACATGAAGAGTACTTGAAAGAGCATACATTTGATACCATTGAGGATCTTTTTGAGTTTCTTTGTAATAGTCAGAGAGCTGCTCGAGCTCTGAACCAAGCAGCGTCTGAGCAGTCTTCACTAGAAAAATTTGAATCTCAACCGATGCTGGAACCAGATCAAACTCGACCAGTTCTAGCACCTGAAGAAGCTCGACAAGTTCTGACACATGAAGAAGCTCGACCAGTTCTAGCACAAGGGCAATATTCTGAAGGTTCCAAAGAAGAAATTGCTCAGGCTGGGAAGAAATGGATGATTGAGGAGGTGATGATGGCTTTTAGAAAATATCATGAAAGAAAAGATGGTCTTAAGGTTTGTATGTTATATTTGAAATCTTTCAATTGTGGAAAGCTTTTACTAACAATTTGTTGTTGTAGGAATGTGATTTCAAATTTGATAAGCTTTGCAACCAGTGTTTTAGTGAAGAAAACTATGACCATATTTTCCACCACTTCAACTTTACTGTCAAGATGAAGACTGTCGGTTCAACGGATTGGACATCAGTGCTCTACTTTGCTGAAGTGAAAGAGATATTTGGACAAAAGGTCTATTTCTGCTGTCCTCTAGAGTCGGAGGAAAACGGTATGAACAATGTTCCTCAATTGTACTAGTTTCAATTAATATTTATAAGAACAATATTTCCATTTTGTGCTCGTTTGTGCTGAATCAATATTCCCGTTCATGTATGACAGTTACGATGATGATGATGATGATGATGATGATGAAGTCGAGGAGTATGACGAGGTATGGAGGATGAGGATGAGAGCTGCCAGGGTCATGGTTGGATGATGAGTGCTGGTTTGTGAGGTTAGGTTTTATTTGAGAGCGGTGATAATGTAGCACTCCTATGTTGGATGATCAGTGACACTAACGCATGAAACCATTTTTTCCGTGGAATTTGGTCTAGGTTTTTTTTTTGAGAGAGAGAGACTGGAATTTGGTCTAGTTGAGAAAGAGATAATGTAGCACCATTATGTTGAGTTGTTTTTTTTTTGTGAAAGAACACTATGCACATAAAACTGGCCTGTTAAGTTAGTAAACTTGTGTATGGGTGGGTGGGTGGGGGGTCCCTAGCTGAAATGCTGGTGAGATTCTATGGGGGCATCACTGGCTGAAATGCTGTTGAGATTCTACAGGTATAGGACCCTGGAATTATATAAGCTGAATGTACAATGTCAACTCCATTCAAATTAAATTTTGTGACACTTTACCTTTGGATAATAAAATATATCCTCAATGTACATAGAGATAACACTGTTACTAAGTAGGAAAATAAATGGTTCCTTAATAGTAACATCACCCGTCTGCAGCAAAGTTACCCAGATATATATACGTGCAAAAATTTTAGTCAACCAAAGAACATAATGCACATGTTAACGCTCCATATTAGAAAACAAATGGCCTTAGATTCCAAAATGTTGAGCAATACTCCATGTATTTAAAAGCTTGCAGACAAAATTGAGCATAAATTCTTTGCTTTCTCATGGTACCGAGCACAATAGCTAGCCTTATCCATGCATACTTCAAAACATAATCAGTGTATAGGTGCTTTTTTGCAGGACTGACTGTTGGTTGCTCTTCTCCCATCGTATTACGTTGCTTGTGTACTGTGTAGTGATTCAGAATATTTGGCTGAGCACTTTGATTATTCCTGCCTTGGATTTTCTCCTAGAAGTGGTCATTGAACAAAGCTGGAATTGTGCAAGCGAGCCCAATCGTCCACCTACGGCCACCAAAGGCAGGCTTTCTTTTAATCGATTTTTGTATTCTGTTTACTAATAACTGGTTGTTAAAGTAATCGCCCACATCACCTGTCCTATGGACGATGGGGGCTGACTTTGCAGGCAGTTGTGAACCTTTAGAGGGAAATATTTAAGACATCCCAATTCATAAGCGAAGCAATGCCAACCTTATTTAAGTTACCGATGAAAAAAAAAGCAGCAAAAGGTACAACATAGTCAATGAAAGGGAAGCCAAGAGTACCATAGCATGACACTAAGTAATAACACTCCCAATAGGATATTATGTCCAGAGAAGCATAGTTTGCTACTAGGGTATTACAGTGATTAAGAAGCACATTAAGGCATGACCGCATGACCCTCATTGTCGCCTGGGTACATGTTCCAGCATCGTAGACACATTATAAACTTCAAATTTGAGTTCATAACATGCAGAAATATTATATGGAAGTACCACACCATATCCACAGAACAAAGTTCATGATTGATGATAATAAGGAAGTATCAGTGTTTCTCCCTTTCAAGACTTTATCTTCTCGTACCAGCCATATTCATCAGCAAAGAGTCAGTGCATCAGGTTCCTTACCCATCTTCATAGAACATTCCACTCCTGAAGGCTTTTTCTGTTTTAAAGCCAAAAATATCAAACTAGCTCAATGAAATGATGGATGTGCAGATGATGTTTATCAATGTTAATTAATAAGGGTTTTAGATCTCCACAGGCCAGAGCAACTAATAGTGAAATATTCAGGATTGTATCTTCTGGAATTATATTGATCTCATTCTTTTTGACTAAACAGTTTTAGAGTGGAGTACAAGATAAAATAAATGGACAATGGTGAGGAGTGTGCCAAATCATATAAGAAACTGACCAAGTTGAGACCATAAATCACAGAATGATCACTTGTGGATTCTCAAATCTCCACCAAAACATGATACCTTATATTGTAACTAGGAGCTGCAACTAATGGCTGGAACCCCGTGGCATGGTGTAAACAAGCTATTTGCCAGTGAGACATGATACCTTACAGTTGCTCGTGTTTTGTGAGTAATTTGGACAACAATCGTTAGAGCCTAACTACATAAACAACGTGTCTTGAGCGACTGATGACTTGAGCAACTGTACAGATCACTAAGTCAGATAAGTAGCATCTGAGTTAATCTGACCAGAAGAAATGTTGATAACATTTCTTCATGTTAACAGTACCAACAGGCAACAGGTTTCAGGATCTGCAAAGTGATTGTGAGACTAGAGCTCGGCCTTGCTATCAATATGACCCACCAATAATGCACAACAAAGTCACACCACTAATAATGCAACACATCCGTAGCATAAGAAACACATGAAGAATCAGAGGAGAAAGCGGATACCTCCCATGAGTCGCACCAGCGCCAACCAGATCGCCTCAGCCTCCAAGTCCTCAGTGCCACTGTGGGAATGACAATGATGCAGCACAACAAGCTCCAGCTCGAGTAGCCTACGTCCATGATGACACATCCAATCCTTTCCCTCCGGGATCCTTTGACAGACCCGAACACCTTTACCCAGCCCCCAACAATCACGAGAAAAACAAAGGCCATGGTAGCAAAGAATACAATTATGTCAGCTTTACTCAGGGCTTCCCGCGTTGCTGTTGCAGTGCTCCTCAGACTGGCTGATGCCTGACACACAACAATGGTTTGGGAGGAATTCACGGATAAGCTCGAAATTGTGTGAAGGCGTGCTCTGGAAATTGTGCGAAGGACGTGCTCTGAAACTGAACACTTTTGCAGATGCACACGAGACCAACCAAATTCGCAGAGATGCACAAGTGAAATTGTTGTATTAGTGTTTAGAGTTTAGACCTCTAAAGTCAAAGAGAATCTTATTATTTAAAAGTACTAAATAAAGTCTAATGACAAAACCTTTTTACAGATAGGTACATCTTTACGAGACGAATCTAATGAGCCTAATTAGTCTATGTTTTGTTACAATAATGCTACAATAATGCTACAGTAACTATCGTCTAATCGCGTATTAAGTACTCTCATTAGATTCGTCTCGCGAATTAGACCAGAGATTCTGTAGTTAGTTTTATAATTAATGCTTTTAAATGACAAGATTTTTTTTGTTTAGTGACGCCGAACGACGCCCCAAAAATCAGATGCCAAAGGCACTAAATTTCACAGTACCTTGTCTTCCTTAGTGTTGGGATCCGCTATGCAGGAGCTCAGGGCCAGCATGGAGACGAAGCAAATCGGCGAAGAAACGGTCCCCGCGAGAACTACCAGCGCCGCTGTTTCCAGCACAGGGCTGTCCTCGCCCCAGATGGCGTGCCCGATGACTAAGGCATCCATGGCAGCGAAGAGCAGTCACCCGCTTGCGAAACACACGCACATGAAGGCATCGGCGGCGGCCAGGGCGAGGCGGCGGCGCAGCACCAGCGGCGCCGCAGCGCCTGCCGGTGGCGAGGACACCGATCGATCGGCGACGGCCATGGGGTGCTGGATCTGCTTCACTCTGGCAGAGGATAATTGAGCTGCCGTATGGGTGTGGAGGAAGCACAAGAGCGAGTGGAGCAGGACTGACCGACTGAGGAGAGGAAAGGTGGTTTTGTGAAGTGGAGGTAGGTACAGGTCCAAGACTTGGCCGCATCATCTGAGTTTCTGCCATGTGCCACTATCATGTGTCACGGCGCCTCACCAATTAACTTCCCTACCATTTTTAGCCTCGATAATAATCGAGCGGATTATAATACAAAGAGAGTCTTTATTATGATTTCCTTACGAGAAAAAAATGACTAATGATTTATGTTCTCTCATTGCCAATCCTTTATATACTTTAGTTTTCCTATAATTCTAACTTTTTATGGATTCTTTTTACATGGTTAGAAGTTATTGTGATCGTCACATCGTATCACTAAGGTTCTATTTGGATTGGATCCTTCGAGTTCTAAAGACATCAGCTTTTAAGAAAGTAGAGGATGCAAACAACTCAACTTTTTTTTTGTCATTGTCTAAATGCTATCTATCCAGATTTCATGAACCCAAGGACTAGCCCAACCTAGCTAAAACTTTATTTTGGACCGAGAAAGACATTTATACCATCAAAACAAAGCTTTTGAAGAAAAGGGAGGGCAAGTTGGTCTTTTACCATCAAAATGCAAACAAATAGTCTATGAGAAACCAGGGCTCCAAATACACCAAGCTTGTATTTAGAAACCATCTTCTGAATACCATAGCTAAAACCTTTTTTTAGAAAAAGCTGAAACTAATCAAACAAAGCCTAAGTCATTTCAGTACCGTTCTTAGCTTCGATAATAACTCGGTATGGACCCTCTACATCCTATATCCTCCCATATGCATCCTCACTCAACGTTGTGAGCCGGGCCATGTGCCGAAGCCCCTCATGTCATTGTCATGTTGTACCACCAATTAAATTCGATGCCATCCTTGGCTTTCATAGTAGTTCAATATGGCCTTGTGCCTCATAGTCATAGCAAATAGAAATGAGCTTATTCCCACGTATCTCTATCACATTATATCACCAACTTATTTCTATATGATCCTTAGGACCAGCAATAATTTAGCATGAGACGTCCAAATCTCTCTTTTCTGACATCAAAAGTAAGGATTTTCAATATGCGAATTTATTTTGACTTAAAAGTAAAACATCTTCCTACGTAAATTAAAAAATGTCTAACAGTTTAATATACCCTTGGAACATCTAAAATGAACTTTTACTTCATACGTTGTTTGTTATCTTCAAAATTTGATGGCTAATAAAAAACAATGTCAATCTTGGGGTAAATAGTTTACTACATCTAATTCAGCTACAAATTAATAAGTTGTTTTGTTTCACTCATATAGCTATATAGTTTAGCTTAGAAACCTGAATACATAATAACAAAATGAAGATAAGTATTCAATGAATTTTACAACACAAAATCCCAGCTGAGTATACCAATATATGAAGAAAAAGAAAGGAAGTCAACTAACAATATTCCAGGTCGGATAGTATGTCGAGAGAAGCACTGTTACCTACTAGGATATATATGTATTGCAATCATAGAGAACGCATTAAGCCATGTCCCTCATTTTGTCATTTCAAAGGTTCGATCCAGCAGCATAAACACATCGCATAAACACTAACTTAAAGTTAAGAGAGTTCAGCATAAGGAAATATTTGAATATTCTACAAGGATCAGCCATATTCATCAGCATATAGGGTCGGCACTTATAGCTCCTTGCATCGTCATAACACTTTCCACACTTGAAGGTTTTTCCTGTTAAAATGAGACAAAATACTATATTAGCTTCATAAAAGATGAATGTGCAAGCGGTGTTTATCGATATTAATCAATCAGTGTTTTACATTTCCACAATAGGCACTACCATATATTCGAAGCAAATGAATGTATACTCTTGGAATAATCAGTGGACTGTTACACCACCCTCATCCATTCAACTTGAATCTTTTCAGGTTTCATTTTAACCAAGACTCAGCTAATGTTGTTGATTCCAGGAGAATAATACTAGTAGATAACAGATGAGTACTATTCCTACACGTGCATCATATATACACAAGGGCTCCTATAGTGCTAATTATTTGAAAATGTGTCTATAACAAATTTTTGAAGTCATATCTGAAGTGAGTCCAAGTCAAACATGTAAGAAAACATAACTATATAAGAAATCCTACAACTTAAACGAAACAAGATGACCAATGTATTCACAGATCACAGAAGCCATTTATCACACACAAATTGAAAGCCAAGATCAGAAAACTTCAGTAGGACATACATTATTAGGTCCGGTTAAACAGTGTGTCCCCTGTTAGGATATACAATGAAAAAAGAACATGGAGTCACGCTCCTCATTGCCACTTTGACTGAGTATATATGTGTTCACGAAGCACAGGGGTAGGGAAATAATTTAGTCTAGCAGCAGATCCATAATGACATAAATTTTAGAGGAAAAAAATTAGGAAGCCAAAGCAATATGTAGGGTTTTTTTTCAAGAGTTTTACCTGCGGATCCGCTATATTCATCAGCAAATGGACAGTGCTTCTGGCTCCTTGCTCATCATCACAGCAGTTGCTCCTCTTGAAGGTTTTCTCTGTTTAGAAACAGGGAAAAATATAAATGGCATTAGCTTCATTAGAAGCTGTAGTACGTATAGATGGTTGTTGAGACACAATCTGAAACCTGACTGCCACACATACTGAGGAACACACTCCAATATCTTCTGGACTGCAGAATTGGCATCATTCTGATCCTTGGAATGTAAATTTTTGCTGGTGTATTTTTAATGAAGACTCACTAGTGGAGATATGAACGCCTAAGTGCCAGTCCCCAAATACTGAACAAAAGAAGACATGATGCTTACAAACCCGTGTTTTCGTCCTCTAGACGACTGAAATGGTGAAGCAAGACATGATGTTTACAAACCCGTGTTTTCGTCCTCTAGACAACTGAAATGGTGAAGCACCAAAGAAAGTTGCTCGATCTCGATTTGCACAAGTACGCTCCACGAACACAAGTTCTCAAGTGTAATGCTTATGACATGAAAATCCTACCACGAACACCCTTACTAGCACTACTGTGGAACGTAGTGGAACTACCAAGAAGATATTACACTATTCCTCCATGTAAGCAATTCTAAAGGGAAAATGTTAGTTCAGCAGGTTTTTTTTTTAACCTCTCATTCCTGAATACAAATGTAGTATCTGTACGTGTACATTTAAGAAGACACAACCCACTCAAACACGCACGAACTCCCCTACATCTATACCCAGCAAAACAAACGCGTCCCTCAAGAAATATTGCATGACTGTCACCACGCGATGAGAGGTACCGGATAAACAAAAGTCCTAACAGATTACGGAAGAAAGTTGGCATTAAGAAAGAGGCTCCAAGGAGCCCCCAGCTCCGACTCCTATATGACGCGGTTCCAAGCGCCAAAGCCGCCGTTGCTCGACGCGCCGCAGACCTCCATCGTCGTCGCCTATCGCGCCGCCAACCGCCACAGCTCCGACGTCGCTCAACACGCCCGCGCTGTTCGCCGAAGCTTCAATACCAACTCGTCCTCTGCAACCCTAGACGACCTCCCCTACAAAGGGTCCCTGGCAGACCCAGCACCACAAGCCCACCGACGGCACCGGAGAGGAAGACACCATCGACACGAAGGAGGCTCGGGAGAAATTATTCCCTTGGACGCGTCGGCGCCTCCGCATCGCCTGCACCCCTGGACAAAAGCAGTCCCCAGTCACCGTCGTCACCAACGTCGACCGGAACAAAAGCCGCCAACCGCCGACCAGCCCACGTGCCACCACGCCAAGCCTGCGCAACAGCCGAAGGCCAGCTCCGCTCCACACGCCAACGCCCACAAGAGCGCCACGACGAACGCGGAACATCGCCTAGGCCCGCGCACGCGGCATCGCCCGCAGCAGTAGCACCGGCGGCGGCGGCAACCATCGCTCCGGTGCCGC
>LAPY01001188.1:33851-44668 GCA_000970635.1 Eragrostis tef
TCCCCTCGGGTGCCGCCGTCAAGCCGGCCGGCGAACCAGGACAAGATTTTCCATCCCTACGAGTAGATAGGAGACAGAGACACCACCTCGGGCCTCCATCCCAGCCAGCGCGTCGCCGGCGACGAACAACCCGAGGAAACAAAATCCCAAGTCAACGAGACCTTGGGGACGAGGAGCTGCAGCAGAAGAACGTACCAGCCTTGGCCGTCGCCGAGGCTGATGAGATCTCCGCCAGCAAAAGAGCTCACCCTCCATCAACTCCGATGAGGCAAGCAAACCTAACCCTACACTACCTAATACTTAACTAGCTAGTAGGGCTACAAGCCGGACATCGATCCTGCCGCTCCCATCCATCTCCGATTCGCTTTTTTCCTGTAGCAGAGGAAAGGGGAAGAAGAGCCGGTACCAGTGTTAGTTCAGCAGGGTTGATGCATGTTAACTGGCTACCAATGCACATGAACCACTTCCAAAATACAAAAGATTTCTCGATGCATAAACTGAGAGTAGAGAGATATCTGTAGAGAGAGGGAGAGAGTGCTGAAGGAGTCTACCACAAAATTGCCGCCCCATCGCCAACCAGCTCGCCTCCTCCTCCACCCGTCAAGCGCCATTGCTGGGAAGAGAACGAGGCAAGACAACCAGTAAAAGCCATAGATCCCCAGTTCCATAATTGCGAGGCCAACTCGTTCTTTAGTGGAACCTTTTACATGCGAGCTCGCATGCACGGCACCCCCAACCATTGCGAGCACAAAGAAAGTCAGAAAAGCTCCTACAAAGAGGATGGCACAGTAGTCTGGAACTTTCACCATTATTGGTGCGGAACTGGCAGGCCCCTGGAATGGAACAATCAAGCAGAAATGTGCGCGAAATATGCACGGGTAAGCACAGATGTGTGGAGAACATATGCTCTAGAACTGGATCACCCACGCGCAAGATGTAGAGAAGTCGCTAACTGTGCAGTAAGTACCTGCTCTGCTTCGTCGTCGGCGCCGGAGTCCGCCATGCAGCAGTGGGTCAGCAGCAGCATCGCGACCGGGCAGACCACGAAGATGGGAACCGCGGCGGAAATTGAGACTATCAGAGCCGCGTGGCTGACTGGGCAATCGTCCCCTTCGCAGGCCAAGCGCCCGACGGCCCAGAATGGCCACGCCGCGAAGAAAACCCACGCCGCGAGGAACACGCACGCGACGGCGTCGGCGGCGGCCAGGGCGAGTCGGCTGCGCAACGGCTCCGGAGCAAGGCTCGATGGCGGGGAGGGCACCGCCTGAACCCGATCCGCGACGGCCATGGGTTCGGGATCGAAGCTTCACTCGAGCAGAGGAGGGGGAGGAGCACCCGGAGCTGCTTCCGTTTGGGTGTGGAGTGGGGAGAGAGGGGAGGGAGTATTGTGAAGCGTACAGTACAGTCCTTGGCTTCGGTACAGTCCTTAGCTTCGGTAATTAATGGAGTAATTGTGAGTAGTCTCTACTGCCTTCTGTGCAATGTGAGCCCTCTTGCTATATCAATGCAGTGCATCTTATCACCAATTCAGTTGTGTACCGCCAGTGGCACGATAAGAATCATTGATTCATTTCCTCGCCATCCTTAGCTTCAATAATAGTTCAGTGCTCCCTCTGTCCTTATGTAATTGTCGTTTTAGCTCTTGACATAAAGAAAGAGAAATTGGTAAAGATAGGTGCGCATAAAACAAAAAAGAGGGAGATAGAGATAGAAGTTTATTGGAAAAAGAAAAATGTACATTATGAAGTGAGAATGACAATTATTTTGGAAAAACTGGATGAAGCTAAAGTGACAATTAAACTGAGACGGATGAAGTGTCTTATCTCTTCTCTGTATGTGTCATTGATCATGTAGTTATATAGTTTCCGCACCTCCATAGATGTGTTGTTCACCTCCTCTCTAGATGTATCTTCACCCAGCCATGAGAATTAACCACATGTTCCCATAGTCACATCACCAATTCACTTCCATAACGTATTTCATCCATGGAGATTTCGCTTCTAAAGTAATGTCATCAACATGTCGATGCCAAATGTGTCCCCTCTATGAAATATTTGTGCCACATTCTTTTGCGAGCCGCCAAAATTATGTCATGCTCCAGCCTACTCAACTGTTCCCACCACTGACAAAGAGCAATAGCATACCAATGGATGAGTACTTATGATTAAAACACGAACAAAAGGCTGAATTTTATTTGCTAAAGTTTAGCCGCTTGGTTTGAAGCATTTGTCCTGTCACAAGATGAATTTCTTTGTACTGGTAAGAAATTGGTTTAGGACACGGACGTGGAACCTAACATAAGACTGAGAAATACATTGGAATCGTTAGGCTCAGATGTTGTACATTTGGTTTTATGGAGTGATCCAAATCAATTGCTGATCTCTCTCCCTCCATCCCTCCACTCTAAACATTATCAAATAATGATTGAACATTCAAATTTGGTCCCTTAATTTCTACTCAAAAGCAGGTTGCTATGCTTTCATAAAGATTAAATATCAGCAGATAGTTCCCAAATGTATGACTTCAATATGGTGTATTTATAAATAAAATAAAACGAAAAGAAATTACTATTTCATTATAACTCTGGAGTTACAAGTCTGGATCTTGACTTGAAAACAGGTAATGCTTATGTTCAAACAGGACGTTTTTGATTAGGACTTGAAAGTTGATATAAGATGATATTGTTTGCACAGGTGTTGGCCAAAACTTGACTTTTTTGTGGTATAGTCAGTTCTAGCACTATACAAACAGCCTTTTTTTTAGGAAACTATACAAACAACTTCACAGCAAAGATCTTCTGTATTAAACAACATGCATTGTACCCATATATAATCTTAGAGACAGGAAATATTCAAGACATCTCACTATGAGCGACCCAATGCCAACCTCATCCAAGTCACACACAAAAAAAGACAGCAAAGGGACCACACAGTAAATCAAAGCAAAGCCGAAAATACCATAGCGAAACACAATGTAATCATTCCCACTAGGCTATTATGTCCAGAGAAGCATAGTTTCCTACAGTTATTGAAAAAAAAAGCACATTAAGGCATGACCCTCATTGCTGCCTAGGTACGTGTTCCAGCATCATAGACACACTGTAACTTCAAATTAGAGTTCAAACATAGGGAAATATTGTATGGAAGTATCAGATTCATGACAATAGAACAAACTTCATGACCGATGAAAATTAGGAAGCAGCAGTGTTTTCCCCTTTCAAGGCTTTTATCTTAGTATCAGCCATATTCATCAGCAAAGAGTTTGTACATCAGGTCCCGTGCCCATCTTCATAGAACATTCTACGCCTGAAGGCTTTTTCTGTTTTAAAGCCAAAAATCGAATTAGCTCCATGAAAAGATGGATGTGCTGATGATGTTTATCGATGTAAACAATACGTGTTTTAAATGTACACAGAGCAGAGCAACTATTAGTGAAAAATTAAGGATTGTATCTTCTGGAATTATATTGAAGTCATAGTTTTTTTACTAACATTTTTAGGTTTAGTATCCTATAGAGGCCAGGATAAAAGTGGAAGACAACAGAAAATGCCGGTAAGTTACAATAGATGATGGTATGGAGCTTAGACAAATCCTTCAAGAAAGTAACCATATGTTGAGAAGACGGATCACAGAATGATCACTTCTCAACCGAAACTCGATACCTTATATTCTAACTAGTGGCTAGCACCCTGCAACATGATGTAAACAGGCTATTTGCCTCGGATAAATTCTTAAATATATGAAAATTTTGTAGCCTTTTAACACAACCAGGCAGCTCCTTTTGTTTTGTGAGTCACTTGGACAACAGTTGTTAGAGCTTAACTACGTAAACAAGGATTTCCAGTTGTTTTGAGCAACTGTACTGATCACTAAGGGTGTGTTTGGTTAGGCTGTGGCTGTGAAAAAAGCTGCTTTTGGCTGTGGGCTGTGGAAAAAGCTGCTGTGAGCTGTGAGCTGTGAAAAAAGTTGAAAGCCGTTTGGTTGAAAGAGTTGTGGCTGTGCAAAAGCTGTGGAAATGTCTGCAATGCCCTAAAGGCCTTCGAGAGAAAATTTATGCAGGTTGATTGTAAAACAATGTGTTGTGCACATGTTTACATGAAAAACATCATTTAAAAAACAAAACTTAATTTACTTAAAGTTTACCTCCCCGTTAATATAGGTCTAAATTTCAGAAGCTTTTCACAATTATCTTTACTTCTGGGTGTTTTGTATAAACAAGTCAAGACACAAAAATACTAAGATTAATTACAACTTAATGTGAGGGCCTGTTTGCAAAAGCTTCTTTCAATGGCATCCTTCTCTTTCCAGCCACCATTGACGACCTCTAGAGTTCAAATTCGCTCTGGGACAAGGGAGAATAGTTCCTGAGAAGTGGGGAAATCAAATCCCAGGCTATGAAGCAACCATTTGATGCCGAATTTTTGGGTCGGAGCTACGAAGATGCGGCTTATTTCGAGGAGGAGCCATGGCAGCTTGATTTATCGTGCTGGTTCAGCTCCAATATCCACGCTGAGATGGACGACGCCGTGCGTGATGGGGTTGACGTGCTGTCCCTCTCCGTGGCGCTCGCGTACAGCATACCGCGCAAGGAGATGCGCGAGTGAAAAGAGCATCAGCTCGAGCTGAGGGTAGGCTGGCGGAGAGTTGCGACGGGCGGTGGGGAACCACGGTGGCTCAGATCTGACGCCATGGGGTCTAGTGGAGGAAGGGAAGGTTTGGGGGCGGCGGCGACATGGCGCCCCGGACGGCGAGGGAGGAGAGGAGCGGGCCGCAGGGCAGAGGGGAATCAGAAAGAAAGAAAAAAGAACGAACCGTTATCTTCGTAACCAGTGGCAGTGGGTAATTTCTTCAATCTTGTGAAAGCTAAAGCCAAAAAAAACACCTCCTCACCTACTTTCAGAAATGAACTAGCCCAAAATTACTTTTAGCTGTGACTTTTGTTGAAAGCCAACCCCTTTGGTTGAACTATTGACTTTTTTGAAAAGCAAAAGCTAAAAAAAGCCTAACCAAACACAGTCTTAATGTCCACATCGATTAGCCATTTACATCCCTTATTGGATGAATCAAAGAACATATAAAAACATTTTGAGGGGCTAGCTTGTCTGCCCACTTTACTTGAATAATACTCATTGTCTCCTTGGCCCCACCGGACACAAATACTTGGTTTTGGAGGATACAAGGTCCTCAATGTGTATCTTTGACCACTATATTCTACAAAAGACATTTATACAGTCTAGAAAGTTATGATATTACAAAAGAATTTTTCAGTACCAATCTAGACATGTGGTTCAAGTGACCATGTTTCCAACCAAATACTTTAGAAGCTGTTCTGTCTTGCTGGACCTTGTCCAAACTTAAAGTATTTGTGATTGGAAAGAGTATTAGTACAACATCAATTCTGAACAAAAGGGAAAATATGTTCCAGTGTCTTACAGGAACTTTCAGGTCTAGTTAAAATAATCAAAACTTCAATGCATTTCATTTTGATACCAAACACAGAAAAGGTCCTAAGACACTACAGAAATCATTGGTGAATTCTTTAAATTTTCTGAAAATTGTCCACATGAAAAATTCCCAACTTCATCATTTTTCAACTAGCAGTACCCAGATGCTGCCCCTCCACCCCAACTCCCAAAAAGAGAAGAAAGAAGGAAAAACCATTTATAAAAATATATCTTCACATCAGATACAGAGTGATACATTTTCTTTATTTTCATCCATAGGACACAAATGCATAAATATTTCTTCTCAGAAGAATAATAAAGAGATTAATGACGATTGATGAAAAGTTACAAAATAGAGTTCCAATGTCACATGCAAAATGAAATTGCGCTAGACAAAGCTAGTCGAAATCATGGAGAAACTTACAAGATAGCGTTGATCAGGTGATAAAGATACATCACTTATTGTCCATCTTAAACTTCTAGCATGAATGTCCTTGTGTATGCTCCAGCCTCTATCAACATCATATATTCTTATGTGGCTTCCCTGGAATGAATAAGAATTAGAATGGAGAAACCTGACGGAACTTCACTATGTTTGCTTGAGCTATTCACTATTTCTGGTTGAGCATAACATACCTGAAAGCCGGCAACAAAAAGAGTACCATCAGCAGAACGAACCATAATCTACTTAACCAGTGGGAGTGGGTAATTTCTTCAATGATAAAGCCAAAAAAAGCACCTCCTCGCCTACTTTCAGAAATAAACTAGCTCAAAATTACTTTTCGCTGTGACTTTTGTTGAAAGACAACCCTTTTGGTTGAGCTATTGACTTTTTTGAAAAGCAAAAGCTAAAAAAAGCCTAACCAAACACAGTCTTAATGTCCACATCACTAAGTAGCATCTGAGTTAAATTGACACTGATGGCAACTTCACACTAGGTCATTTGATATAACCAGGATAGTTGTTGATTCAATAAACATTATTTCTTCATGTTAATAGTGCTAACAGGAAAAGAGTTTCAACATCTGTAAAGTGATTGTGAGAACAGAGCTCGGCCTTGGGATCAATATGACCCACCAATAGTGCACAACAAACACATCCGTTGCATAACGCAGATGAAGAATCAGAGCAGAAAGGGGATACCTCACATGAGTCGCACCAGTGCCAACCAGATCGCCGCATCGTCCAAGTACTCAGTGCCAGAGTGGGAATGACAATGAGGCAGCACAACGAGCTCCAGCCCGAGTATCCTACGTCCATGATGGCACAATTAATCCTCTCCCATAGGGATCCTTTGACAGACCCAAACTCCTTCACCAAGCCCCCAACAAGCCTGAGAAAAGAGAAGGCCATGGCGGCGAAGATTACCATTATGTCAGTTTTACTCAGGGCTTCCCGCGTTGCTGCTGTGGAGCTCCTCGGACTAGCTGGTGCCTGAAAAATAACAATAGTTTTGCGAGGAATTGTGAAGGGCGCCCTCTGGAAATTGTGCGAAGGACATGCTCTGGAACAAGATCAATTATGCTCTGGAATTGGATCATACTTCTTATCAATAATCTGAGGAAATTATGCCAGATCGTTGTGGGATAAATAATGATAGGTAAATTATTATCAAACAGCCAACAACAAATCCATAAATTTAGTAAAATTTACTAGAAGATAATTTTAACAATGCATAGAAATTTCTAGTATAGCTTAGAGACATACCCTTAACAAGTTGAATTGTGTGTGTGTGTGTTATTTCTTCTAGACATGATATTCAAAAGATATAACTGAAAACTTACATGTTAAGAGCATCCTGTTTTTCGTTGTCCATGAATGTTTTGCTGAAAAACCGTTGGGCTGCTTGAACGAGTTCTTGAAATCAGCTAAATACATTCCATTGACCTCTTTGTACCCACAACAACAAATCCATACATTTAGTGAAATTTACTAGAGAATAACTTTAACAATGCATAGAAATTTCAAGTATAGCTCAGACACATACCTTTAACAAGTTGAATTTAGTGTGTCTGTGTGTGTGTCTGTGTGTGTGTGTTATATTTGTTCTAGACATGATATTCAAAAGATAACTGAATGAAACTTACACGTTAAGAGCATTCTGTTTTTCATTGTCCATGAATGTTTTGCTCACGAACCGTTGGGCTGCTTGAACGAGTTCTTGAAATCGGCTAACTGCACTCCATTGGCCTCTTTGTACCCAAAACAACTATGACACAATAATGAAAAATAAATCGTTTAATATTAGCATATTTAGTATCACTACATACAGGCTAATCAATATGAAGAATGAAAGCCATAGAACTACAAAACTGCAGAACTGTAAATATACCTTGTTTTGGGCAGCAGAACAACGGTTCACTTAATGGCCAAGGCATCTCCCATTTTTTTCATAGAGATTCATCAGTGTGAGACACAATCGCCATAGCCTAACACTAAGGATCCAAGTAATTGGTATCACCACTTGCGAAAGTGACAACACCTAATTCTTTGCTACTGCAATGGTACCAAAGATGGATATAAGGAATCAGGATTGATATTATCAGAGTAACTAAGTCAAAGTTTCTGCAAATACTATATTAGTTTTAATTCATAGCATTCAGAACTGAAACTTATCATCGAAATACCTCAGATTTAGCAGCCAAATTAAATTGGCAATGGAAGATGTTTGTTTGTGCCAGTGCCGCTGATCAATAGAAAATAGAATTGGAAGCAACTCACCACTGCAAATAGAATATCTCAATATTAGATGGATTTTTGGATGATCAAGTATACTGTTTTGAGAGAAAATATGATTAAAAATATTAGAAAGACTAAAAGTACGAAACAAATTTTGAAAGGTCACATATCACCTTCGGCAGTAGTTCTTCATGTCCATGTGAATGAACTTGATGTGCTTATCCGATGTTAGACCCTCTTTTATATGGTCAATGGCTTTCGTTTATTATACGCGGAGCAATCACTCATTATGCTTCTTCTCAACAATCTTAGCAAATTATGCAAGCCGCTGTCAGATAAATAATGACAGGTAAATTATTATCAAACAGTCAACACAACAAATCCATAAATTTAGTGAAATTTACTAGAAAATAATTTTAACAATGCATAGAAATTTCAAGTATACCTCAGAGACATACCTTTAACAAGTTGAATTTAGTGTGTGTGTGTGTGTGTGTGTGTTTGTGTGTTTGTGTGTGTGTGTGTGTGTTGAATAAATTAATGCATTGTCAACAAAAATGAAGTAGTTTCTTGATTTGATCATTTCTTCCCAATCTGATCCCCATCTACAATCCAACCAAGACATGCAGATTTGAACAATTACTTCACAATTTGATCCCCGTCTTCTGCTTGTCCTTAACTCATCTGGTTTGTTGAGGTTAAATTTTTTTTTCACTCGTGCTTATGATGTTGTTCTTTAGCCTCTTCATATCAATCGAAGACTTTAAAGGAGGCATGGGACACATGTTACAGGAGGAGCTTCAAGGATCTAAAAAGGTACTCGCTATGAACCTGCAAACTCTGAGAAGGCAATTTTAGAATTTACAGATGAAGGAGAATGAGATGGTAAAAGACTACTTCTCAAGAGTTATTGAAGTGGTAAATCAGATGCGTACCTATGGTGAACAGATTAATGATCAATGTACTCAGCATGTCTGAATGAATGACAACGATGTAAATGATAAGAATGGCAGAAACTGGAAAAAATAAACATTTACGAATCATGGCTCTAACATCCCAGTTTAGAAGACAAATAACTGAAACATTTAGATGGAACACAAGATGAACAATTTCAACTAACACTAATCTGCCACTAGGAGAAACAAATTTCTCACCAGTCTGTTTCATTAGCCACACTGGATTGTCAAACTTTTCTTTCCAATACAATGACGAGGGAACCCAGGGTAAAAAAATCGGAACAACAATCCATTTCAGATCGAATGCTTAAACTCTAGAGAATTCTAATAAGAGCATATCTCACCAGTAAATTATAAGCCGAGTAGGTTTTGACAAAAGGAAAAACATAGATAATGCGATCTTGGCAGTTACAAAACCAAACATGCAAGTTACACAAAAGGAAAAATTTATATCCGAACTGCTCAAAATCATGCCAGTGCTGCCTACTGAAGAAATCAGTAACACAGTAATATAATGATATTAAGTTGCACACATTCTCCCATTTCTCATGTTGTACACACCAGAGTCACCAAAAGGATCCACACATGGGCCAAAATACTCTTTACATGGGTTGTCGAAAACTCTATGCATGAAGTAGATGCAATCCACTTCAATTCCACATGCACATTGGATAGCAAGGGCTGACTTGGAGCATTCTGAACCAAGGAAGCTAGCGCATGTCCAGCCAAGCTATCCACCTTCATCCACCGGCCAGGGACAGTGGCAAGGTCTGCCTCAAAGACCTTGACTCATGGTGCCCACCCAGCCTAGTCTTTGGTGGAATGTTCATCCACCGCCAAATCATCAGCAGTCTTCCATTGGATTCTGCCAGGTATCGCATGACCAAGTATTCAGGATAAGATTCATAACTGTTTGTGCACTGAGGATTACTGTTGTATATTTCTTGCTGCTTGGGGTCTTCGGGGATGCACTGATGAAAGCACGATAAAGATTTTAGCTCACTGAGGCGACCAGCATCAAGTTTGATGACATAAAGCCCTTCATGCTGGGTAAGGGCATACAACTTCTCGTGCAAGAAGGCAATGTCACCAATCTTTAGGCGACCCTCAGGCCTCTTTGGGTCAGGCGTGCTAATGCTGATTACATCGTGTTGTTTGCAAGCAGAGATACCAACACTGTGTCCAAAATTAAGACAGCCACCTGAGGATCCGTTGTCGAATAAGGCGGCGAGGAGATGATGGCCTTGACGTATCCCTTTTTGTTGTAAGACTGACCATAGGCTCTAGATCCATCAATGGCTCGGCACACGGCAGGAAGAGGGAGTCTCTCAGACCGGAGATGGGTTTCATCAGGGAGCATTTGCCGTCGCGGTCCACGAGGAAGGCCAGGTTGTCGAAGGCGATGTAGCTAAAGAAGCCCCCACGGAGGATAGGTGCGCAGCGGACAGGACCACCATGGAGGTTGACGAGGCCGCCGTCCCGGAGCGGCAGACAGCGTTGACGTGGACACGGTCGGCGAGGGACGGAAGGCGCCTAGCACGAGGCCGAGGATGTCCGGCGGGAGCTCCTCCCACAATGACGGCAACCCCTCCGCCATCTTCACCAGCTGCATCGCGACATAAGAAATCCATGATAAGTCAAACCAAGTATGGATCTTTGAGATTTCAGAGGGCTAGAGGAGCAGGATTCGTTCCTGGATAGCAAGGAGCGCCGACGGGGGGGGGGGGGGGGGGCCTTTG
>LAPY01001188.1:55112-66105 GCA_000970635.1 Eragrostis tef
GGCTCTAGACAGCAGGCAAATGGACGTCTGCCTCTCCAAACTGGCTATCAGCTGTTGGAGTCAGTCTAAGTATGATCTTCCATTTTAATCGAGCATGAACCGTCTCTATACTTGTTAAACAGGTGCCCGGTTTGGCATTGTTGTGCTGAATCGCAATTGGAGTCCCACTTGTCATTGACCGTGAAAAAGAATAAGTCAGCGGTTTCATTGTCTCCTAGTGCAGTAGTGCTATCTGGTCGCGAAAGGGGTCTTGGCCTAGTGGTTAAGACACCCGAGTAGCACATTTGAGGTCCTGTGTTCGACTTCCAGTGGGAGTGAATTTCCTAAGATTTAACGGCATTTGTGCTTTCAGCGATAGGCGACGTGGCCGTCGACAGGGAGGCGCCAGTGGTGACTTCGTCAATTTGGAAGATTTGCCGGCTCAGTCTTCGAAGATACTCATAGGGGTAGGGTTTACATACATGTGTTCATAAGAGTGAGTGTGTGTGCGTTGTGAGTGTCTGAATTGTCCTGTGTAATCGAAAAAAAAAAGTAGTGCTATCTCGTCTTGTTCATCCTTGGCGCTCGGGTTCATAGAGCCAAGAAACCATCAGGGCGTGTCAAAAAAAAAAGAAAAAAGAAACCATCAGGGTTCTATTTGTCCTGTCTCTGTTAGATAAAGATCGAAGAATACGACTCGATCAAGATTCCGAGTTTTTCATTTCCCGTTGATGCTCCCATCCTTCTATAATCCTTCATCATCAATGTCGTAGGATGCAGTTTTGATCCATCCAGACATGAACTGGTTCCTTTGATTGTTAGTTGTACTTCCTCTTGTTTACCTGGACGGATCGATCGATTTCATTGGTCGAATCTTCCTTCCTTTGTTCTCGATTTTGTGATGCCAACCATGCGTGACACCACCACCCACACCAGCAGCGAGGAGCTGAGGATAAACCAATGACGAAACGGCTCTGGTTCGGATGTTGCTGAAAGTTCAATTGGTCGACATAGCCTTTCAAATTTGTGTCATCCCTGCGTTTCACACCCATTCAATTTTTAATATATGACATAGTTCACTTTTTTCGTTACTTTGATCATTCGTCTTATTTATTAATATTTATGTAAATAGATAATTGCATAAATTATTCTTAAACTGCTTTTGGTGATGAATCAATTATATTTATTTTATATTTAAAAATAATTATTTTAAAAATTTTAATGGTGTCATATACTTAAAAAACGGAGGAAGTATTTGTGATTTTAAGTTTATAAAATTTGTCAAAATATTTATGACTCTCATATTTCGATGCATCATTCTCACTTCCTCAGCATTTCTAGCTTTAATTTTCTCCTCCTTATTTTTCATGCATTATACCTTTTTACTTCTTTCTATTGTTTTTTGTGCTCAGAGTTAGAATCGCAAGTATTGTGAAAAAAAGAGTATTTAACAAAGACAACCATTTGTTTAAGGATGATGAAATAAGAAGGAAGAAAAAAAATAATGCACGGAGTAGGAAATAAAAACCGACGCCTTCCCTGAGGCCCTGAATCACGCCTAGAGATGTCAATGGGTATCCGATACCCGATACCCGACGGGTAATTATCCTATTAGGGGGCGGGTTTGAGAACACTTTTGCGCCCACGGGTACTGAAATGGGGAAAAAGTTCTGCCCGTCGGGTATGGCGGGTTCGGGTTTGGGCACACGTCCCCCGAACCCATTTCCCCGCATGCCCGAATACATGGGCCTTTCTTCCTATTCTGGCAAAGGTAGCCCAGCCAAAATCAATCCTAGTCCGGCCCAAAATTCATCCCAACAAATATCCTATCGAAAGCAACCGCAGCTCATCTACAGAGACAAACGCATCGGCGGGCTGTCCTCCCCCCGGTGGACGGATCGATCGATTTCATTGGTCGAATCTTCCTTCCTTTGTTCTCGATTTTGTGATGCCAACCATGCGTGACACCACCACCCACACCAGCAGCGAGGAGCTGAGGATAAACCAATGACGAAACGGCTCTGGTTCGGATGTTGCTGAAAGTTCAATTGGTCGACATAGCCTTTCAAATTTGTGTCATCCCTGCGTTTCACACCCATTCAATTTTTAATATATGACATAGTTCACTTTTTTCGTTACTTTGATCATTCGTCTTATTTATTAATATTTATGTAAATAGATAATTGCATAAATTATTCTTAAACTGCTTTTGGTGATGAATCAATTATATTTATTTTATATTTAAAAATAATTATTTTAAAAATTTTAATGGTGTCATATACTTAAAAAACGGAGGAAGTATTTGTGATTTTAAGTTTATAAAATTTGTCAAAATATTTATGACTCTCATATTTCGATGCATCATTCTCACTTCCTCAGCATTTCTAGCTTTAATTTTCTCCTCCTTATTTTTCATGCATTATACCTTTTTACTTCTTTCTATTGTTTTTTGTGCTCAGAGTTAGAATCGCAAGTATTGTGAAAAAAAGAGTATTTAACAAAGACAACCATTTGTTTAAGGATGATGAAATAAGAAGGAAGAAAAAAAATAATGCACGGAGTAGGAAATAAAAACCGACGCCTTCCCTGAGGCCCTGAATCACGCCTAGAGATGTCAATGGATATCCGATACCCGATACCCGACGGGTAATTATCCTATTAGGGGGCGGGTTTGAGAACACTTTTGCGCCCACGGGTACTGAAATGGGGAAAAAGTTCTGCCCGTCGGGTATGGCGGGTTCGGGTTTGGGCACACGTCCCCCGAACCCATTTCCCCGCATGCCCGAATACATGGGCCTTTCTTCCTATTCTGGCAAAGGTAGCCCAGCCAAAATCAATCCTAGTCCGGCCCAAAATTCATCCCAACAAATATCCTATCGAAAGCAACCGCAGCTCATCTACAGAGACAAACGCATCGGCGGCTTGGCCTCGCTCGGTGGACGCGAGTCACGCGGCAAGCTTGGTCTAGGACGTCCGCGCGCGCCGACGGCTGCTCCACGCGGTGGCCTCTCACGGCAGCGCCCCGCGCCGGCGACGACGCGCGCGGCGGCTCGACGGATTTGCGGCAGCGACGTGCTAGACGATGAAGGGGCAAGTAGCGTGATGTCTCAGCAAAGATGGCGCGTGTGGCGGTAGCTCAGGGGACATGCTCGGTGGCGGCAATGGCTAGCGCTAGCCTAGGTCGGGGTCCCCGTTAGGTGCCCGCCACCCGCTCGGGTTCGGGGATGGAGCCGATGTTCCACCCGTGAGCAGGTTCGGGGACGGGGACGGGTGCAATTTTCTCCAGTCGGGGGCGGGTATGGGAGCGCAAAACCCGCCGGGTATGTACCCGTTGCCATCCCTAATGATCATCTGTGCTCTCCCATAACTTCAATCAAATTAATTTAATGTGCCTTGGGCAAATCAATTCTGATTGAGTATTGATTTGCCAGTGACTGTTCTTTTATCCGTCGTCCTCGGCTCGCGCTAACTGCCGCCTCGGCATCGCAGGAAGACTGCCCTATCCCTCATCGACGCCGCAATTCCCCTCCCAAGGCCGCGCACCAAAGAATCGCCGCATCTCGGAGGCGGAGGCAGCTCCCATGGGCCCCGTCCGCCGCTCCAGCAAGCGGAAGGTGGAGCCGGCAGGGGGACGGAGGCGGAACCGGCCGGCCAACCGGCAGCCGCGGAGGCTCACAAGTTCAGCGGACGCCGGAGCCCGCGGGTGCTACGGCGCGAGTATCTGTCTTCTCCGACCGACCTGTATTCGTCAGATGTGGTAATTTCCTTTTCCTCCTCGTCTGATTTGCGTACTCCTCTTCTGGGACACTGATTCATCTTGGGGATCCAATCGTAAATGGCGATGACGATTTCTCTTTTCTAGTACAAAAAATAGTTGAGCTTTTGGTTTTGGCCTGTCTAGCAGTCAAGTACGGAGTAGTATGAAATCTCTCTAGCCTGGTAATGAGCCGATTTTACAGTCAACTTCTATGGATGATTGGATGTTGCTTTATGCATCCTTGAAATTCACTCTTGCTCGTCACCCAAATCTGTCTTTGTAATTTCACTTTTACTGGATTGTTTGGGTGACCACTCATCCACACCTAGTTTGTTTAAATCCCAGTTCTACTTAGGTTTGAGGCAACTAAGGACTATGTGCTTAGGTATGCTGGAATAAATTTCTCCTTAGAAAACTGGAGAAAGCCCAGCCAAATGTGCAGTTTGGTTTCTGACAGAAAAATAGCAGAAATGTTAATACCGACGGTGCTAGGGGCACAACCACCTAAAAATGTGACGCCTTCCCAATTTCAGAAACCCATGGACAGAGGGCCTCAGCTAACTACTGGGAAGAAAAATCCATCCATCTTGGCACATGACGATATCAACGAAATTGCTGCCATGGCACCAGGTAATCAAGGCGACAAAATCTGAGATAAATCCACCTTTTATCTTAACGGGAGTCAGAAGAATGTTGATATATTGTTACTTATCTCAGATCTTGACAGCGCTGAAGGATCACAACAGGCATTTACTTATAAGGTAAAGGAATCAACACTGTGATTTCTACTCTTTTTGTCATTATTACAATCAGTACATTACTGTTTGCTGTTCCAAACGCAGTGCCTGCCTGACTTAGCTGGAATGTTGTTTTTGAATAAATTGAAGTCTGCTTCCAAACTGAGTCTTACCATCTTGACTGGCTCTTACATTTGTAGATGACGTGTTATAAGCGTGGGAGACTGAGGCTTATCCCTATCAGAAAAAGTGTAGCCACCATTGAAGCGTGTAAGTTTTGCCACCACCCATTTTCCATGCTACACAACACAAGTAAACTCCACAGTTGGCTAACAAATAATATTGCAGTGACCAACGCAGAGAATGAAACGGGAAAAGAATTGCGTAATGATGCAACTGGTTCTGGAATACTTTCGGAAATAAATATTACGACTTGCATTGACTCAACACCACTAGATAACTGGAAAGGTATGTGTACCACTGTTACAAATAAGTACTAATATGTCTATGTGTTAGTACTGTTCAGGTGTAATGTATTCCAATTCTCCAGGTTCGCAGGGAAGTAGTGTTCCAGATATCATACGAAATGGAATACCGGCTGGGACAGTCGATCTTCACCAAGAGAAATGTATTGGGGGCAAAGAATACTTTCGGAAATAAATATGACGACTTGCATTGACTCAACACCACTAGATCACTGGAAAGGTATGTGTACCACTGTTACAGATAAGTACTCATACCTCGGTATTTTAGTACTGTTTAGGTGTGATGTATTCCAATTCTCCAGGTTCGCAGGGAAGTAGTGTTCCAGAGATCATACGAAATGGAATACCGGCTGGAATAGTCGATCTTCACCAAGAGAATTGTATTGGGGCACAACAACGTGCAACTGAATTTACTTTCATATCGGATACTCCTGGTGATGCTGATGTGGTTCCTTCTAATTTTCCAACTCAGTATGGAAGCAATGCAACCAACACTGACAAGTCTGGAACAAGCATGGATCAAGACATTAGTGAAGAGTCCTTTGAGAAGCAATATATGAGGTCTGATGGTGATGATGATGATTTGTTGCCTCCTGTAAAGGGTTGCCAAGCTATTAACTACGATCACAATCCCTGTGAAGGCAATGTGGCGCCCATGATGGAGTGCAAAACGAGTAGTGTTGTTGCTACTGAGAGTGTGTCTGTTATGCCTGTGGCTATGATCAATGATGTTGTGCCAAATCTGTTGCCATCAAATGTGACTTCTGATACGGGCAAGAAAGATCATGTAGGCGACACAGGGCTACTGGATAATATGGCTGCAATTCAGCAACCCAACGCAGATAATCTGTTCTCAGCTACATTTTTACCTTCATTCAAAGGAGACCTAATTAACACACAGAGTCCAAAAAAGAACTATGCAGCTGAAGATCAACAGGGAGTGTCACTAGGGGATTACGATTCAGCCATGACAGAATATACGGCTGAAAGTAGTCAATCCATTGGTTTCTCAGGAGTAAATCAGTTGTTTTCCACTTATTTGAGAAACTCTGGCGGAGCAGAACATGGTAATAGATTGACTTCACCAGAAGATACTGAGGGTACACTGTCCAAGTGTGTTGCAGGCGGAACAGATAATTCTTATTGCCCCTTGTTGCAGCGATCTCTTGTCCATGAGAGTACAATAACTGAGAGGCCTTCAGAATCCTTGGTTATCGAGAGTCAACCATTCTTGAAGACGTTTCCTTTGTGGAAACACATATATGAAATGGAGATATTCAAGGAAGTACCACAGCGACCACATTTTCATCCACTCAAGAAGCTTGATCCGGTACTCCGTGAATCAATGGCATTTGGCTTGATGGTCTTTTTTGGCAAAACAGCAGATAGCATAAGGAGCCTGAACATTCAGGATAATAGTGAACTGTTCAAGGAGAAATTGAAGGGCCTTTTTTTATTAGAAGAACATGGTTTTGACGTGAGGTACCTACGGTCGCGCTTGGAAACATTGCTGAACATTAAGAATACTGGATGTGAACTATGGGATACAATTAAAAAGTTGAAGGAGGAGATTACACTCAAAGAAACCAATAGCAAACTGCGTGGCGATCAAATTAACATGCTAGTTACAGCCATCCGTCAGCTTGAACGCCAAGCTAACATTGTGAAGTATTGGATACAATTAAAAAGTTGAAGGAGAAGATTACACTCAAAGAAACCAATGGCAAACAGCGTACCGAGCAAATTAACATGCTAGAAACAGCCATCCGTCAGCTTGAACGCCAAGCTAACATCTTCCGCTGCATATTTAAGTATTCTGTTTCACAGAAGAAGACTGATACATTGGAGGTCTCTAAGCTCAAGACAGAAGCCTGCGATCTTGAACAATCATACCTGTCTGTTGGGCAGCAGTACAGCAGAATTGTAGCAGCACCGTGGTAAGGCTACTTCGTGATAAGAATGGTAACTTCAGGAGGTGCCAAGGCGAGGTGATTAAACAATGCATTGAATCGAGGACTGTTATGCGGTTCAGAATGGTGTGCAGGAACTAGTTCTGGAAACGGATTGTAAAGGGCTAGTTGATTTATGGGCTAATGAAGCAGGCCAGCGTTCTGAACTTTCAGGTATTCTGAAACATATGAAGGAGCTTAGCAGGAGTTTGTCAGATATCGTTTTTGTGTTTGTTAATCGTTCTTGTAACAAGGCAGCACATGAATGTGCAAACTTTTGTCCTGTTCTAGACGATCAGGGATATGGCAGCATGTAGCCCCAGAGTCAGTTCTGGAAGCCATAAAATTCGATTGTAATCCTGCTGATAATTGAATGAAAGCTCCGAGACTCAGAGCTAGAAGTAGTTTTTTTAGGAAGCTTGTCGAATTCACTTGTGTCTGTAAATTGTAGTGCTGGTCTATGGGTACATTAATTATTTGATGTTTTGGCATGCATCTGCACGTTCATGAGAATGTGCAGACGATTTTTTAAACAATAACCAAAAAACAAGCTCTAGGTTTTCTAAAGTGATTATTCATGAAGACACAATAAACTTAAAAGCCTAATTACTTTTGCATCAAAAGACAAATTGCTAAAGTGATTATCAATGAAACGCTGTCCATACAAGTAATGTCCATTCAATTTAACAATCTTGCACGTGCTCCCCATTGTATCTTTAAAGACTTATTGATGCACGTTGCAGTCTGTATGATTTGTCTTTTTAAAGAACAAACAAACAGGATCTACTCAAATAATTAATTTGATCGCCACAGTAATTAGGAGTATGTTTGCCAAATAAACAGCTTTGTCCCTGTAGAGCACAAACTCCTCAAATCTCAGGAGCTGATCAAACCCTAGAAGAAACAGTGGCTACATCCAATGATACAAATAAACTATGAAAATAGCGCAAACAGAAAAACAATGAGAGTGGGCACAAATCACACCTAATTCGCTCAAAGAAAGCTAATGTGTCCCTAAAAGTCTAAAAGAAAATTGGAATCCTTTATTATGCGGCGAATGTAGAGTGTGGATGCTATTGGAAAACACAATAGCTATAGCCACGTGTGCCATGGATGCCGATATATGATAGGCATAATTCAACCCGAGCCGCCGCATGTGACAGGAAACACGTTGCGTAGGTGAAATGTTCTTTAGCTACATCAATATGACAGTATCATACTATCATGCAACAGGCACACGTTCGGTTGAAACGATTCGTTTGAATGTTGTGGTAAGATTGAATGCGTATGTATATAGGAAGTCAAAAATCGCGACATGCATGATTGATGAAAGTCGGACACTGTCAGGGTAAACATGAGAAAAGCATCCCCCACTTGTAATTCGCAGGCAATATCAGAACATTCTTAGTAGGAAATTATGCCCAATAAAAAACATCTGTACTAGGTATTATAGTGATCAAAGAACACTCGTCGTTCTTTGCCAGGGTACGTGTTACAGACTACCAGCAGCATAAACACGCCAGAATTTTTTGCAGGGTTCTTTGCCAGAGGTTTTTATGGCAGTAGGAGACCCAATAATTACAATTATAAAGACCCGATAATTACAATATAAAGCTCACCGATGATGTTCTTAGCATTATTCATATCTACATAGTCAGTACTTGCACTCGTCACTCTTGCAGCTTCATAACCTTTTTCTTCTGTTCAAGGATTTTTCTGTTGTAAAAAGACAAAAAAAAAGAGAGAGAGTAAATTAGCCACATAAAAAAATCTGGCCATATAATGTTTGTTGCCATTAGACAACCAATACAGTAGACTGTGGGAATGCTTTATCTCGGCAGCGATAGCACCCATATTAAGCAATGCAGCTTAGTATCTTCTTGAATAGTTACAATCAGATGAATTTTAGTTTTAGGTAAACACTCACATCTAAAGATGAACACCACTAGTGTCTGAGACTAAGCTAAAATGGATGACAACAGATATGATGTTAGTTGCTATTATGCAAGTCTGAATTGGTACAACTTTGACAAAGAACTGTTATCTGTCATAACCATCCCTGAGAATGGGTGCAAACTGCAAAAAACCATGTTCTCATCTTCTAGATGGCTTAAACGATGAAGCCTAAAAGAACATCGCCCTTTCATGCAGAGGCAGTGTGCGACTAGCCAACGGCAAGGCTAGGATGAAAAGCTTATGATCGAACGTCCCAAGCTTAGCAACACTACCATGTCAAGCAGCAAGGCTAGCATGAAAATATAACATCAAACCATTGACCTGGTGGTAACCGATGCAGAATAAAGATGCAATTCCTATATGAACGTCGTATAAGCTCATAATCTACAAACTTTGGTTGTCCTAAAGTGCAAATTATTTGTAAAGTTGATAATACAAAACAAGCAGTGGACTGCAGAACAAGATAGTAAGGTACTAAGGTGACAGTATAATTAGCACTCTCTTCCCTAAAATCTTAGCAGCCATATTGAGACCATGAATCACCATTCCATCCTTTTAACATTCTCAACGAAAATTCTGATACATGATATCCTATCTGGATAGTCGAGCAGGTACAACAGAAAGACTGCCAACCAAAAACCACGAGGAAATGAGGTTGTGCAACTAAGCAAAGAAACTAGTGGTTCACATGCTGGAAAGCTGGAACACTGTACCATGATGTTGGCAAGCTATTTTCTCCACTATGCAGTCATATCCAAGAAAATTAGTTAAACTCTTCCATTTGGGGATGAAGTTGTCAGTTGTTACTGACTGTGACCAAACATTCAGGTCAATGATCGGTGAGTAGTGTACTGACTACTGAGGGCGTGATATGTGACCACTAAGTACATCTGTTTCACAGCTAACCAGATTGATTTAATATTCATGTATTAGTATTCTTGGAGAGCATAGACGCACTAGTCTTCAATTAACAATGCAAGTCGAATTTCTATCAAGAACAATCAAATGTAATTATCGCCAAAGAAACATCTGTGCTCAAATGCATTTCTGCAGAAAAAAATGCAGTGGAACACAACATCGGAAGCCAATGAGTATAGTGCAGATTTATCGCCATGCAGTGCAAATTGAATAACCTTTTGTTTCCTTTGATCACTGAAACATACAGGCAACAATTTGACACACGATTAACAGAACAAGCTACAGGGTGCCAGCAAACAATTTCCTACAAGCAATTCATAGTCTTGTTACAAACTTACTAGCTGCATCATTGGCCTAGTCACAAAGATCGTGGTCACGATTGGGCCTATTTGCATCCAACAAGGTGTTTCAGTTTTGACCTACAGATAATCGCTTTGATTAATTGTTCAGATAAGCTTCTGAAACAATTCTTGCCGAATACAAATGATACTATAGTATAGTAAACGAGGACAGGGAGAGTCAGGGCAAAGAGTGGGTACCGTGTCGCTTCGCCATCCGGGTCGTGTCACCCTCCACACCTTCAGTGCCACAGTTGGAACCACCACAAAGCAAGACAATGCATTCCTTCCCAAGTGTCCCACAGCACGTACAACAAAACCAACTGTTTCCCTAGGATATCCCATTATCGGCGAAGCGCCCATCATCAGATCATCCCCAACCGCCATGAGAAAGACGAAAGCCACACAGGCGAACATTCCAAACACGACCGTGTTACACCTCACTTCCCTGCATCCTGCTGCCAAACGGTTCGGAGCAAGTCCCCGCCGGCGCACAACCCAACGAGCCAGCAGCTGAAATTGCGCAGGTGAAAAAAACGCACACGTATCGAATTAACGGCCGTGGAGACGTGAAATCGGATCCAAAAGTCGCAAGATTTCGAGGAACGAGCAAGCTGACCTTCAGTTCTTCGTCGACGTCGTCGTCTTTGTCCAGGTGCCATACGAAGATTATGGCGCCTTGGACCAAGGCGGGGATGAGGTAGGAGTCACAGAAGGCGACGACCTTGGACGCCGCCACGGCGACCGCACGGTCCTCGGTGCCGGTGACGCGCGCGATGCCCACGGCGAACGCGCCCGCGAACAGGAGCCAGATCTCCGCGATGCACAGGCACAGGACGGCGTCGGCGGCGGCCGGGACGACGAGATGGAGCGC